>CM049386.1:12072312-12372312 GCA_026937815.1 Etheostoma perlongum
GTTTAGTGACATTTCTTTAAACCAATCAGAATCGTCATGGGAGGAGCTACAGAGTCGTACGAGAGAAAACTCAGATTGGACAGATAGTCTAGCTAGCTGTCTCAATTTACCCTGCAGAGATCTGAGTAGTCAAAAATAATCCTCATTAATTCACCAAATTCAAAATTCCAACACAAAGAAAGCGTAAGGAAATAGAAAATACATGCATCCGGCAAAATTTCCAGCAGCACTGGAGCAATCCTGGAAGTGGAATGTCAAGGAAATAGGCTAGCCATGATGTAACCAGTCAACATTAAATACAGTCACTTTGTTAATGTTCTAAATTCTAACATTAATTGTTTGGGATCAATAAGACTGTACCAAAGATGGTAGAGCTGGAGGCAAAAAGCTGTGGATAGCTCAGCCTGGCTGACTGCAGAGTAATCCATAAAACAATTTTGTAATTCCTTGACCTGGGTGAGAGGATCCAGCAGGGAATTTACTGGCACCTGACTGGAATGAGGTGAAGAAGTGCACAGATGGCAGGATAGCCAAATATGGAGCATGATGACTGTTTGGTGTGATCAATTTTTTATCAAACGAAAGGATAGGCTTTTGGAAAGCTATGTGAAAAGTGCACACCACTTTGGGGGAAAGCAGATTAGCAGAAGATTATCTCTCCTTTTCCTGTGCACTTAAATGCCACATCTTAAGCATTGCTTAGATGTAGTTGAGTATGTATGTATAATAAGTGAAATATTAAAATGTTATAACATTATAAAAAGGTAAAGTCAAAATGATTCTGTTTTGCATGTCTTTTTGCACTTGATAGAACGATTTAACTAAATATAAAAACACATTAAACAGTTCCTACCCATATAAACTAAGCTATAAGAAGGCCTCATATTATGGAAACTGCAATGTGATGAAATCCACCAGAACCATAAAAGAATCATCAAGTTAAATCGAAACCTTTCTAAGCCCCGCTAGAATACTAGTTGTTGCATGATTCATATATGACAATGCTTTATACAAGATGTTAAACCATTTTCTGGCTCTTTTTTTCTTGTCTTATGAATAACTCTCTTTCTCTCCTCTGTTGGCTTCTCTTTCTTATTCTTTACTGCTGCAGATGTTTAATGGATAAGGGGTTTGTGAGGATTGGGAAGTGGTTCTTTAAGCCACATGAACTGGAAGAAAAGTCTTTGGGCAACAGGTAAGAACTTTCAGAACAAACCCGCTCCTCATTGAGATGTTGTCACTGAACTTCTTAAGCATGCTTTGTGTGCCACTCATGGATCTTAGTCTGTGAGAAATAAACACTACAGAAGTCCATGTGTATATGACAGTGTGTGTGTGTGTGTGTGTGTGTGTCAAAGTGTGACACAGCATTGGTTTCATGTGATTCAGTATTTGTCTCTTCTCCTCTCATGAACTTGATGTTCCAGCGGCTGGCTCGGGGTGTGAGACTATTAAATACTAGGACAGTGAATGGTGGTGAGAGGTGAGAGACAAGCTGAGTTGAGCTCTCATAGCTCTCTCTCTCTTTGTAAGGCGTGCGTGCGTGTGTGTGTGTCATTTTCACATTATAAGTGTGTAGGCCGACAGAGACTTAAAAAGAGGGGTGGGTGTGATGACAGTTGCTCAACTTGTTGCTTCAGTGATTATAGTCTGCCCTCTTCAGCTTCTCCTGCTGTAACTAACATAATAGTGCTTAAAATCTAAGAATTCAAGTGGCAAGCCACTTTGTTGTCAAGTTTTTTTAATTTAGAAATCTGTTGGAACAGCAAACACACAAAAATCCTTTTATTTATATTTACTTTGTCGTTTTTGAACTGGAAAGCTCTTAAATTGCATTGTCATTCAAAAGTGGTGCAAATTAACAGACACACAGGAAACTCTCACTCTGGAAAGTTGCTGATACAAGCGCAGTCGGCTGTGATGCATTGTAGCAAACTCGGGTTTAGCTGTTCAGAGCAGGGGGAAGTCCCTCAGTGAGGCTCACTACGTGACATCTCAAGTATGTATAGTGTTTGCAGAAATACAGCGAAGAAGCCTGGACGTGACTGTGAAATTTATTTACCTAAAAGCATGGTGAAATATACTGCACATACAGGTTGATGTATCAAAGTAAAAAAGCTGAATGAGATGAAATGAGTGGAGAAACATAATGGATGCAGGTGCTTCCATGCAGAGAATGAGGGGTCACTAAATGGTTTGATAAGAATGGAAAGGATGGGAATCAAATGAACACTTTAAATGTATGCTCTACTGAGACACCACACTTCTCATATTGTATTATATCAAATCATATTTTACCCATTGATAATCTGCTTGTTTTTGTTTTTTAGAGGTTGTCACATCTTTAAAAGGTTCTCTGCACATTTATTTGGTACATAATCCTGTTTGATAAGTTTACTAAATGGTGGTGTAAAGCATAGCGATTCACTGCAAGATCAGTAAATAACATGTGTGATTTGGGAAGTAGGAAGGTGTGAAGCGACTGCATCCTGTGTGTGTGTGTGTGTGTGTGTGTGTGTGTAAAAATACTGCATGCATGCATACACACACATGTTGAGATTCTCTTTCTGAAATTAAGCTCAGCGTTTGAGTGCAGACATTTACATGTGTGAGTGTCTCTTTTGTACATTATGTCATTTCTCTTTGTTTTGACCGCTCTGTATGAATGTGTTGTCAGCTGGTACGCCCCCTACTGAGCCAATGCTGACTTGTTCTGTCTGTGAATTATTGAACATCCTGGAAGAAAGGAGAGAGAGAGAGATTCTTGAGCATATAAAGGCACAAACAAGTCTTATGTAGATGTCTGCAGTAGTCATGCTAGCTGTTTCATGCTTGCACTCTGCGGGTGTTGCGTGTATCAAATCATGTAAGTGAACCATGGCATTTTTTCTTTCCACATGTCTCTACTGCTTGCTTCCAGCACACATGCAAACACACATACTGTCCTGAATGCCCACATACACCATCCCTCATTCCCAGAATAACAGTGCTGCCCCACAATTGATAGTGTGAGCCCTAAGAATCCCTGCAGATCCCTGGCTGTCAGTGATTTCATGCCATGAGGGAACATTGCTCACTTAGGCATACACTGACCTCCTGCCTCAGCTGTAACCAGCTCCTTTGTCTCTTCTTTACTCCCACACTTTGCCTTTTAAACCCAACAGGGGGCGCTTCAGTGATAATATCCATGCCATGCTACCTTACCCGTGCCAACTCCTGTGCCTTGGCGCAGCCGCCTTTGTCAGGCTTATCTAGTGTTTATCTCATATGTGTCCCCAGGGCACGGCGAGGATTGGCACATCCAGGACACATTCAACCCCCCCCCCCCTCTCAGCACAACACTCATGCTCTCTTTGTGTCTGAATGGGAGGAAAGCACTCTGGGTTGGTAACGGATTGCATCAGACTATAAGGGGAGCGAGAGAGAGAGTTACTGGCATACAGAGAGAGTGTGAGAGAAGAGGCGAGGAAGAGCAGGGAGGAGGCTCAATGTGTGTGGTGGGGGGGTGGGGATCAGAGAAGGTGGGGGGTCGTAAATTAATCATTACTATAGACGGCTGAATGGATGTATTAGGGTCTGTCTTTCTCATTAGTTCAGTCAATTCTATGCTTGCCAATTACACTACTGTACACAATATATTTCTTAATCTACGTGTACTCATTCGCATTAATGACCATATACTCATGTTTAAATAATGTTCATATTTTATAGTGTAATAGAGCTATCCTCTGGTCCTAGACCATGAAACAAAACAAGTTGCTCAGCCTGTTAAAACTACTTTCTAAAAATCGTAGAAATCCTTAGTTGCTTTTTTTAATTACAAGTATTCTCCTCTCCTCTCCTCTCCCCTCCCCAGGGACCAATGACATTGAGATATTATTAGCCATCTCCTAGGCAACAAACATTTGGTGTTAGGCCACATCACAAGGTCATAGAATCGCCAGAAATAAAAACAACAAAATATACACATTAAAAACATTCCCTCCTTTTACCCCCAGATCCACTTTTTATCAACACTCTAACTTGTACAAAATCCTCCCTAATATGATAAAAAACATTTAATCAAGTTTAATCATAAACAGGCAGACAAGAAGAAACAATATATAATAGGATGTTTTTGTGAATGTACCCAAGTCAAACTTAATTAGTCCTAATAATTAGGACGGACGTGTCACTTTTAAGATTTACCGTATCTTTGTTTTTGGTCAAATGGCCTTTTGAATGGGAGTGCTAGGGGCACTTCTATGAAAGCATCAAATCAACATTTTTAAAACACTAAGAAGGCTCGACATAACATGAAACTTTGTTCGAAGTATCACCACGGTCTCTACACATAAACTTGAGCATTGAAAACATTGTTTGTGTACACAGAGTTTACTAAAAAAGGTTTTGAACGACTTACTTTAGCAATTGTTGTTTGTGGGTGCTACCATCTCACCAGTCAAAAAGTGTCATTCCCCAAATGCGAATAAATGAACTCCGTTGGAAGAAATGGCATTCTTAGATGAGGCTCCTTTTTCAACTACAAAGTCTATTTTTTGTTTTTTTACTAACGACAAAACAACAAATTATTCTTGCATTTATATGGAACTAAGCTTTAGGAGCCTTCCATCTTTACTCTCCTCCTGTTACGTTGCATTCAGAGATGGTAGCGCCCAGAAACAACTGCTAAATTAAGTTGTTCAAAACCTTTCTTTTTAGTAAACTGTGTATACCAACAATGTTCTTAATGCTCAAGTTCATATCTAGAGACCCTGGTGATACTTCGAGCAAAGTCTAATGATGCGTCGAGCCTTCTTAGTGTTGATTTTGATGCTTTCATAGAAGTGACCCAAGCACTCCCGTTCAAAAGGCCATTTGACCGAAAAATGAAGATATGGTAAATCTTAAAAGTGGCGCTTCCGTCCTTATTATGCTTTTAAACTAAAGTTTGACTCGGATACATTCACAAAAACACCCTAGGTTGCATTTTGGCGAGAGTTACTCTTTAAGGTCAGGGCGTTTCAGACACAGGGGTGAATACAAATATATTCAGAACAATTATGTGTGAACAATAAAGCATGCAAACATGTTCTAATAGAAATCCAAAATACAAGTACGAACCTTAAAATGATCATAATGTGGGACCTTTACAAAATACTTGAACTCACAGTTACAGTAAATGAGAATAACAAAGTCAAAGTGCTTCCATCTCGGGTGGCCTTTGTTTGTTGTCTTCATTCAAGATAATTTGACATGTTCTGTGCAGCATGATGGCTAAAGCATTAATAGTTTGGTAGATTTATAAAAAAGGAAAATGACCTTGTACTGGTGTGATGGAGGACCATTAATGCTTACAGTAATACCTATCAGGGATCTGGTGTTATAAGTTAGTTATAAGTTATTTATAAGTTAGGCTTTTTTAACTTATCACAGAAGAAAGGCGATCAGCCTAAATATGCAAAATAGTTGATGTGATGTATGGTGTGTAGATTTTCTAACTGGTTGACTTGGGGGCCAGCTGGTTGTTTGACATGTTTACAAAGGTAAGTGAAAAAAAAAAAAAAACATGAGTGGTTGATTAGAAGATGGAAGCATTCGGCCCGACTGGCAGACAGATGAATAAGGTTAAATAAGTTGGACTGGTAGACTGACTAATATACTCTGTGACTGGCTTATAAAGGCTCTAATAAAAGTTAAAGGCTTTGGATTTAGAGCATCAGGATTTAAAAGTGTTGAGTAAGGCATTCTTAATTATTTTTTCAATACTTCAGTCATTAAATACTTGTTAGTAGCACCATTACATCCTGTTCAGTGTCCTCTTGCTCTTTATTACTTTGTCATCCATACTTTTGCTTTGCAATCAACTACTTATGCAAATATTAAAAGCTAAAAACTTCATTTAAATTTCAAGATGTTGTATGTTTATAATTGAAGTCCATGGAGGGACTAAAACCTACTTGTTTCACAACTCGTCCTAGTTCTTCAGGTCAACTACTACGTCATTACTGAAACATTGTGGCTCCTACCTTTAAAAAATGTGCATAATTGCAGGTGTTCTAGGCATTTTCAACATTAGATTTACAGTTTCTGCAGAGCAATAAGAAGGTAAGGTGTGTTCAGGTGGGGGTTCACTTCAGAATAAATCCCTCTGTCTTTTATTATTTCAAAATAGCCAGCGCAAAGCCGTGACTATGTAAATTACATGTGACACTTGACAAGTGTATGTGTGGGTAGGAAAAAATAACAATACAAACACTTATTTATGAATTTGACTGTTACTATAATATGTGCTTCAGTCGTTAGTAAAAAGCCTTTTATAGAGAAGTCACTGGAAAATCCACTGTAATTTAATACACAGCTGAGATCTAAGTGGTGGCTCATTGATTGACTACACGCACTGTGAGCCATACAAATAGTAATGAATCAGACAGTATCTGATTTTATGTCATGTATATTTTAGTGTTATTAAAGTCATTCTTTTGGGCTTTTAAAATAAAAGTTCAGAAATATTTAACAAGGGTAAATGAAAGACGCCCGTCTTTCATTTACCCTTGTTAAATATTTTGAGAACTAAAATATTTGCATTTTCTTCTTTAAAGCGTGTTGCAGATAGCAGAGAGCATGCGATGCGCTATCCCCCAGATTTCACAATAACATTACCAGGTAAAACCACAGAGAGCAAGAGAAAGAAAAAGAGGAGGAGGAGAAAAAAAAACAGATCAATAGAGAGGATGGTGATACATCACTGCAACAGCCTTTTCCTCTTTTTTAATTAGGACCATAGATATGAAGGTAAAAGCCAGTGGTACCTTCAACGTATTCACAATCTTTATCTGCTGTTTTTCAGGACTTACAAGAAATCTAATTTCGACTGAGATTTTCTGTGACTCTTGTCCCCATAGAGAGGGTAATGAGTGGGTACAGCACCTTTTCATTGTGAATCCATAGTTGGAGCAGTGTTTAAGCACAAACATTGTAATCGCAAAACTGGCTAAAACCACCCAATAGGGGCTACTGAATAATACATTGAGCTGGCTGCATCCCCCTTATGCTCATGTTAATACTGGTGTGTCATGTCTGCATGCAGGAACATATGCACATACCTGTATTAATAACCGGTGTTTTGGTTGTATGGAATAAAGTTATAGTGTGGGTGCAGTGGAAATACTTTTACAGTATGTTTGTGTACATGCTGCTCACAAGAGCCTACAAGAGAGTAAATATCCGCTATATCAGTCCACCAGAGCAGTGTTGACGCTTTTGTTTCCAAGAGATGTGTTCAGAATGTGTATTACGGGTTAGGCGGCTAGAAGATGAAGATAACTCATAGTGCTGCTGTGGTGGCAGACAATTTAAGGTACATATTAAGGAGATCAATCCTCCAGATTTGTGAAAATCTAAGAAAGCGTTATTAGCCCTCTAAGTGCACATGACTGTTAATGATATCTAAATGCAGTTATCACATTGTGGGCTTTAGGTGCCTCTAACCGTGCGGGGGAAAAAGCTTTGTGTGCATGTCTTTTTTTCTTGTCCTGTTTATTGCTTTCCAACTCTAATGTTGTTTTATTTTTTCCTCCCACTGGGTTAGACACAAGAGCATTCCCACAACCGAGATAACCATTGTTATTTTGTGTGCATGTGATTTTACACACAGATGCATGTGTGTCAAGTCCATGATGCATGTCGGGCATTAACCAGCTCCCCTGCTGGCTGGCTGGTGGCGTTGTGATGGGGTAAAAAGACAATGCCACATGAGCCCCTACACAGTCGCTTTGTGGCATTCAAACATGCCCGTGATGCACATTGTGTTCACATGTTGTTACAATAAATGAGGGATTATCTGAATAAATTTATGCCTCCCTCTAAATGCATACCATAGTCATTTGCACAGATATGATAGCCGATAGCCTACAGTTTACTGTTTTTACTATTTATTCACTGTACATATGCTTAGCTGTACATATGAAGCCAAATGAAATGGACACACTTGCGTGTGTGTGTGTGTGTGTGTGTGCGTGTGTCTGTGTGTGTGTGTGTGTGTGTGCGCTCTACATTCCCTGATTGATTTCCTCATAAAATTGTGCTCAGTAGCCACCCATTAAAACTCTGATCTCATCGATATGTGTGCAGCAATTGCAGTGCGTGGCACTGAATTATTCACCTCCTCCCCTTTCTCTCACACTCGTTTTGCTTTCACTCCTCATATTACGCTGTATATTTACTTCCTTGTCCTCCTGATTTCCTCTTTATCCTTCCGTTTTTCCATTTTGTCTAGGTCTTGTTCATGCGTCTTCTTTTCTACCTCACTATGTCTCCATCTTCTGTTGCTGTTCGTCTTTCTACTCTGCTCTTCTTTCTTCCTTTCTTCCTCCTCTCACTTCTTTTTCTCAACCCCCCTTTCCTATTTCTCTGCCTCCTCTCTATCTCTCCAGTACTGCCAGCCCTGAGGCAAGTCTCAGCCATCACTCCTCTTCATTTATTAATACCTGTACTCATACAGCCCAGCAGCACACACAGTTGCCTCACATCTTTGTCCGCTGTCCTCAAACACATATATACAAATACGCACACACACCCTTGCCAGGTGCACATATGTCCCCGGAGGATGCAAGAAGCCCAGTGTGTCCATACACTCACACCCGCTTACTGTGCAGAAAAATGCCCTTTGTAAAAGGACAGGGAGCATCAATCTCCCAGCTGCGTCAGCCTACTGTACAATTTGATGCTCTTTTTTTAGTTTTCTGTTTTTAAATGTTTGTTTATTTGTAATCGCTTAGATAATGGTCATCAGTAGCCTTTATAGGCTTTGCTTTGTAGGTAATAGGTAGATTTTAATTGAGAGCACCAAGGTGAATAATTATTTACCACAGATGATTTCCAACAAGGATTCGCCGCTATTTGGCCAGAGCTGCCGTTTTTTACGAGGGGGCTTAAGGGTGCCGTATTTTTGTCCACACATCAATCCGGATCAGTGCCACACATCTAAAAAAAATATAATTTCTTAATCAACAGAATTATTAACTATTATAATTAATTATTATTATAAAAATTATTATAAATAATTTTAATGGATGCTTTATTTCACAGCTTTATTTAATATATGCAGTGCAGCCAGAACATAACTGAAATGCATACCGTTTATCAATGTACATAATCACTGTACATAAACTGTATGTCAGTTAGCTGGGCTGGTACTCTTGACTTGCAGCTGTTCCCCTGAGCTTTTGCATGCAGCTATATATAACTTTTCATATGTTGTAACGATGCACTTAGGACAAAGTTTGGGGCTAGTGACATTGAAAGCATTTTAACTCATGTGTTGTACAGATGTGAATTGTGGAGATGATAGACCATAGTGCTGTGTGTTTCTGAGAGAGAATGTGTGCCTGTAGGTGCGAAGGCGAAGACAAATGCATCCAGAGTGTGCTTCTGGATGCATTTGTACAGTATGTGCTTTTCCTGCTGGGACTATGCGTCATTGTGTTCAAACCACCTGTTATCATGAGGGTATGTTTTTTAGCACAAGGAATGTTTATGAAGCAGAGAAAATTGTCCTCTTTCCTCATTGGGTGCCCTCGGCGCCATCTGGAGGCTGCCATGGTTAATGCCACAAGATCTTTGGCTCCCACAAGACTGTGTTTAGTTCCTTCCTGAGTGACTGTGGAACTGGCCATATGATTGAATTTGATGATCCATTACAGCTCAAATGGTGGCCCAGCTCCATCCGGTCAAAGGAGATATTGCATAGGCAACAGGGTAATCACAGGGAGATTACAGTACCTGATATATACAAACCAAGGTGGCAAGGAGCTTTATAGATTAAAAATATACATCAGTGGAGCCATCTTGGTAGGTTATGATGTCCAGCACGCCCACTGGTATGTAGATTGCAATAAGGCTCCAGCAACTACTCCTCTGTGATTAAAAAAGGAGCAATGCTTGATGAACCATGCCTGGGCTGCATAATAAAGAGAGCGCCGCGGATGTAAACATGTAGTCACCACAATCAGTCATGAGCAAATGAGGATTTATACCTGCAATAAGGAGCCTGTGTGGGAAATGATGAAGATGATCAATGTAGGTAGAGCTTAGCGAGGCTTTTACAAAAACACATTCTGAGTGTTGCTCTCTAAATTGCTGTTTGGAGAAAAGCACTCATCATCTGTCATGCCGCTGCCCGAAAGATATTCATGTTGTATATTTGTTTTTCAATAGATGTGATTCATGGGTTTGTTTAATCTCAAGTTTAACATAATTAAATGTAATTTTTTGATTCCATTTAAATCTCAAATACAATCATGTTGTGAAGGTAAGTGTACATGTAATGAAGTTGGACAGATATTCAGTGTTTCAGTGCAAACTCATACTGCCATTAATTCAATGTTTCATGGTGTGAAAGATTTTGTTCACATCTTTCTATAATCAGCTCACTGTACACACACAGAATACATTGCTGCACTCTTCTGTGGTCTCATCATCCAAGCCATTACTGCCTTCTGTCCCCAGTGAACACCTATCATGCTCCTTCTCCTTCTTCCTCCACGGGGAGAGCAATGTGTGCACGAGTGTGGAGATCGCTCAGCACCAGCCTGCATACCACATCACAGAACACCACATCCGCCTCGCACAGACCTCCATCTCGCCAGTACAAGGTACAACCACAAAGCCATTGTTTTTTGTCTATTGATTGGACACTGAACAAAACAAAAATGATGTTCAGTAAGGAACATGCGCTGCAATGACGTACAACCAGAAATGTGTTATATTATTGATGAACAGGTACAAGGCAACATGCCATGTTTTACAAAACATGTTATGCAATTATCAAAACATTGTAGTGGAAGATGAATTCAGATCCTTTAGCATTACCACATTGTATGATTTCTCCACTGTAAGTGAAAATAATTAAGTATCTAAGGTATAAATACTCAATAGAGAAATATAGCCCCTATGAATGTTATAGCCCTTATGAATGTTATGCTTTTATATACTGCTTTATTACAGTAATGTATAATTTTTGGTCAAGGTGGAGGTAATTTGAACAATTGTATATACTTGTGAGTGTTTTGTTTGTAAAAACCTTAATTTGTAACATAATTAGTGTTTAAAGATCAATGTAGTGAAGAAATAAGTAAACTATTTCCCTCTGAATAGTAGAAGTATCAAATAGCCTGAAGTGTAAATATGAAAGTAAAGTATAAGTGCCTCAAAATCATATTCAAGGTCAGTACTTGAGTAAATATACTTAGTTGTATTCCAGCAATGCAAAACAGTAGTGACGATTACATATCGTTACTTATGGGCAACCTTCTGCAAACTCATTTGTATTTACTATTAACCTCCTTAGTGTATTTATTCTGTACAATATAATGAAATAAAAAAGTTAATATATTTCTTCCACTCTGTTTTATCCATCTGCAGTGATCCTAAGTCCATACGGCCTGAGCGGCACTCTAACAGGTCAGGCTTACAAAATGAGTGACCCGGCGGCACGGAAGCTGATTGAGGAGTGGAGCTACTTCTACCCTACAGTACTTCAGCAGAAACAGGGAATTGGGGAAAAGGAAAAAGAAGAAGCAAGCCAAGCCTACAATCAAAACTGTCACGCGGCACTGGAGGTCATTGTAGGTATGGAAAAAGTCAACATGTCTGTTGGATTTAAAAGAGTGTGGAACCCTCTGTCTCCATATAGGCAGCTTGAGCTGAGGTATTAGTGGATGGGGTGCTATTGAAGTATAGTTTGGCTGCAATGATCCTCACAGTCTTTTATCACATCCCAGAGTGAAAAGGGGGAAATGACTGGAAGGGAAGAGGGAGCAGTAAAGACAGAAAGGGAAGATAGGGAAGTGGAGGAAAAAGCCCCCAGGGAGGTACTCTAACAGCTTTGTCTAATCAGTCTGATCCCTCAGCGTTGGTTTGACCTGATTATAATCAGAACTCCTATGCATGCCAGTGGCTTTTACGTCTAAGAGGAAAAGTCTTTGCTGCCTGAAGAGGTAAAGAAGTAAAGTGTGAAGGGATTTAAGATTATGTTTTATATGAGCAGTGAATGTACGTGATCACATTAATGGATAAGGAACAAGTGCATTGCTAATAGTATATACATTGGGGCTCGAAAGTTTTGGCTCCCCAGGTAAAAATTTGTATTAATGTGCCTAAAGAAGCCAAGAAAAGATGGAAAAATCTCCAGAAGGCATCAAATGGCAGATTAGACATTTGTATAATATGTCACAAAAAGTGAATTTAAGTAAGTAAGGTTTTCTTCTGATGACTCTTCCATGAAGACCATATTTGTACAAGTATCTCTTTATAGTGAAATGGTGTACCACAACTCCAGTGTCTGCCAGGTCTTTCTGGATGGATCGTGCAGTCAAACGTGGGTTTTGACTTGCTTTTCTCTCAATCCTGCGATCTGTTCTGTCAGATATTTTTCTTGGTCTTCCAGATCTTTCTTTAACTTCCACTGTTCCTGATGACTGACATTTCTTAATTACATTCCGAACAGAGGATATTGGCATCTGATAACGCTTTGCTATCTTCTTATAGCCTTCTCCTGCTTTGTGAGCGTCAACTATTTTCAGTTTCAGTTTTTCTAGACAACTGCTGCTTAGAAGAAGCCATGGTGCTGATTGTTGGGGCAAGGTCAGATGAGTCTGGGCATTTAAAACCTTAAGATTGACATCACCTGGTCTTTCCAGACGATGATGGAGAACAATCCATGACACTGTCAGGTCTCAGCTTTCCAAAGGAGGCGGTGCATGCTATAAACTCTGTAGGGTGCCC
This sequence comes from Etheostoma perlongum, assembly GCA_026937815.1. Taxonomy (NCBI): domain Eukaryota; kingdom Metazoa; phylum Chordata; class Actinopteri; order Perciformes; family Percidae; genus Etheostoma; species Etheostoma perlongum. The sequence continues at coordinate 12,085,078 of CM049386.1, forward strand.
AAACTTTTGCAGAAGCCATTTTTTGTTTTCTGTTATTTTGAAAGTGTAAATGATGGAAATAAAATGTAACTTTTTGTGACATATTATATGAATGTCTAATCTGTCATTTGATGCCTATTGGAAATTTTTCCATCTTTTCTTGGCTTCTTTATGCACATTAATGCAAATATTTACCTGGGGTGCCCAAACTTTCGAGCCCCACTGTAGCTGCTGTATTTATTTCCTTTTCTTTAGCAAAATATAAATGAATGATAGGTTGGCCCAATAATTGTTCTGTCGGTATTGCATAATTAAATAAAACTGCTTTAAGATGGTGCTCAATAAACCTTGCCAATAAAAATGAGCAGTGGCCGTCCCATTGTTTCATAACAGTGAATAATGCCCTTCTTTTCATCTTCTTAGGTGGAGTAAGGATGACCTACCCAGCTGCTTTAGTGCTGATAGCCCAGGGGGACCTACCAGTGGAGCAGCCTCCACCTGTTCCTCTAGCTCAGGGCCTCAGCAGGGAACCAAACCTCTGCAGTGTGCCGCTAACACCGCCAACGTCACCGCAGCAGCCCTGCTCAGGTAACAAAAACACACACATACACACCTATCTGCAGGAAATTTCAACATTATACATGCGTGTAATCCTGTGCTTATGCTGAATTATGACATCTGTTCCACCCTTTATATTTTCAGCGGACAGCGGCTTTGTGACCTCCGACTCCAGTGTCCCCGCATCGGACAGCAACATGGGGGTTGCCAGCATCAGCCCAAAGCATTCTGCAAAGAAGCTAACCCGTCAGGTAGTCCATCAGGCCTGGAGGGAGTGCTATCTCAACCAGCCTCAGCACGTGTAAGTTCAAACCATCACGGAGATTGTTTCCTGCTTAGTGTGTTTACTATGGAAGTGCAGTGATGCAGTTGATCTGGGGCACTCATAGATCTGTTTGTTCCCTGCAGATCAAATTCGCCAACTGATGTGACGCCTAAGAAGGAAGTGCCAAATGGAGTAACCACGTGGGACTTTAATGATCTGGGAGAGAGAGCGTCCTGCAGCTGCTCCAGGTACCACAGAGCTGCACCCAAGCTGTTCAGTCGCAGCATCATACATGTTCAGTATCTGAGCTTCCCTGTCTTTTACATAAGACATATTTATATTTAAAACCTTTTGCAAACCATATGCTCCAACAAAACCGCTTTGTTAAGTTTTTGATTTAAGTCAACATCCTATACAGTATGAAAAACAAAAAACTTAATGTAAATTGTAGTAAAATGCTGCAATTAATGCAATTCCAAGTGTCCTTTTTTTCTTTTTTCTTGTTTTTTGTCATACCTTGACAGTTTTGACTGCTGACTCTGCAGTCATCTTACGTAAGTGTCACGTTACGTTGCTGTGACGTCTACTGTTGGTGTGATATATTTAGTTTGTGTCATTCCACCTGTGTGATGGAATGACGCTGTGCCGTCTGTCCCTGCTGTCTGGGGGACCGTCAGGGGGGGCTGCAGTGCCCGTTTCCCTGGGGGGTCGTTGGACAGAAGGGAGGAACAGCGTCATTCCATCACACAGGTGGAATGACACAAACTAAATATATCACACCAACAGTAGACGTCACAGCAACATCACGTGACTCTTCTGAAGATGACTGTAGAGTCAGCAGTCAAAACTGTCAAGGTATGACAAAAAAACATTAAGCCTGTCGTATAAGAAAAAAGATAACTTATAAATTTAAATAATAGGCTAAATCAACTTGTTTGGATTAATGACTAATATTGCTCAGCAGAAAAGAGGCAAATGAGGACAATGAATAGGACCTGGTAGTCTTTTAAATTAGTATTAGAAGGAATATAGGTGTGGACGTTTCAAAAACTCAAAAGACATTATTATGACATTAAAGCAACATTGCTATTGTAACTTCTTTAAAACAGATTCTGCAGAGGGTTTTCATTTATTTTATTTTTTAACCTATTTGTCTTTGTTACAGATTGAAGCAGCAGAAGTTGAATCTGACCACCACATCCACTGCCAACCCCCAGACTAGTGCCAACCCCACTCAGTCCTCTGGGCCGTCATTTATACCCCCCTCGCTGCCCAAACATAAGACCAGTGATAAGACAGAAAAGGCTGACAAACAGTCCAAGAGGCCAGCCATGATCCCCTTCCACCACCGTCTATCAGTCACACAGGAGACCTCTCTGGAACAGGATTCTTCCGGAGGGCCCCAGCTCGGGGGTCTTGTGGCTCTGGAGCCATCCTTGGAGCCTCTGGCCACTCTGTCAAGTTGCAAGTACCCCAAACCTCTCTCCAATGGCAGAAAAGCCCCTGAGTCCCTTCTCCATTCGCCAATGTCTCCACTTCCGCCCACACTCAGCCCACACCCACGAGTGCAGGACCCAGAGGTCCTAGATGGACCTCTGGATATGCCTGTCTGTCAGGATGGGGCTTCAGGGTTGGGGTTGATTACCAGCGAGACAGCTGTGTATACAGCTCTGCTTAAGCAGAGAGGAAATGGAGCCAGCTGGTGGAGAGGCTTCAGGACTCCCAGGACTAATAAGACGGACTACAGACCCTGTGAACTCCCTGCTGATAAATTAGAGGAAGTGAAGACTGAGACACCAACTGAGGGAACTCCACTAAAGAGGTAGGAGAGAGGGTCTCCCTGATTGCTCACTTGGTAGAGCGTGCGCCCCATGTACCAAGGCTCAGTCTTTACTGCAGCGGCCCAAGGTTTGATTCCAACCTGCAGCCCTTTTTGGCATTTCTTTTCCTTCTCACTCCCTCCTTTCCTGTCTACAACTGTCCTATCAATTAAAGGCCAAAATGCCCAAAACATTATGTTAAATAAAAGAGGTAAGAGAGAGACATATCCGTGTTTTGCAAAATGTTAGGTGCAGGTGGGAGAGGAACCATAGAGAGTAGCTGAGAACACAGATTGTAAGTCCTACAAGGCACAAGCATCAAGAAAAAAAATATTACCTTTGTCAGGTGGTACTGGAGCCTCTGTGTGCAAGAAAGAAAGAACAAATTAACTCCTACTGCTACAAATTATTTAATTATTTAAATGCATTTGTCTCTTTTTCTCCTTCAGACTATACACACAGACGCACAAGAGATTTAAAATCTCAGAGGATAGGTTGAGGGACCACATCCACACTTTAGGCCTGTTTCAGCAGCCAGGTGTGGAGGCACTGCGGGAGCCTGGGGACGATCCCTATGACTTTAAGGAAGGAGACATTGAGTACACTTTCTCCTCTTCCAAGAGGTTAAAGGCTCAAGGACGAGAGCCCAGCAAGAAGGCTAAGGTAGGACAACACAAGGCAGTAATAGTTAAGATTCAGAAAAACTACAATCAAAATGTTTATATTAACCACGTGACAACTTATATGTATTGTGCAGCATGTTACACATCATATTTATGTTTGTTTTTTTAAAAGGGCTTTAGGGTTAGGGTAAGGGCTGGAATTGATCTGATAAATTCTTATTTTCTTATAATTTGTCATTCAGGGAGAAGAAATCACCAGCAATGGAGCACTGTCGGATGGAAAAGATGCAATGTCAATTTTTAACTCTGCTCCAAAATCAGGTAGGAAATAGCTGCCCCCCCCCATCAACATCATGCCCATATTTCAGAGTGCAATCATCCATGGTAGTTTGGAGCCATTGTTCCAAAGTTGTTTGTGTTGTTTTAGATGAATCAGGTCAGGATGACGGAGCTGCCAAAGCCAACCCTTCTCTGACCAGAGAAAAAGATCTGGTGGTCAACATCTCTGATCTAGACAACATATTTGATGAAGATGAGGAAGAGTTGGGGGTGAGGCATCACAGTTTATATATTATAATCTTACATATATATATATATATGTATTATTATTTTTTTTTTTAACAAACAGCATGTACAATATACTCTCAGACTCATCTGCAGTTGTAGTTCTTGTAAACATATTATAATTAGCATTTTAAGGGTTTAGTGACAACACAGACACAGATATTAGTATACTTCTCTTATTATTCATTATGTTTTATGCTTTAATATTCTGAAGTTAAAAATATTGTATTAATATAAAACTGCTTTAATATTCTCAAGCCAAACATATTGTATTAATATAAAGCCGATCCTCTAATGTTACGTGTAATAATTTATATACTGTTTACCCCAACCAGCACTCAACCAAACTACCAGTATCAACAGAAGATCGCCCTCTGGGGAAAGAAGGGAGAGCTGCAGTTCCTTATCCATCAAGTGAGTCACTTTGATGAGTTGATTTAGTGTAATAATTTTCTGTCTAACTACAGTTTTTTTTAATGTATGGTACCATTACACCTGTGTAAATTAAATTGTTCCCTCTCCTACTACTCTCTTCATCTCTTTCTCCATGCCTGTCTCCTTTCAGCAGTAGCAGACCTTCAGAGGATGTTTCCCACCCCACCTTCTTTAGAGCAACACCCAGCCTTCTCTCCCATCATGACGTATCGTGACACCCCGAGCCAAGAGCCCCCAGCGCCCAGCGGAGCGGCAGACCACCTGCTGCCTTTAGTCTCCACCCAGTTTATTGAATACCGGATGGACATTGAGGAGGGCATGGCCAGTCCCAGGCAGGAGGATATCAAGGTGAGGAGAGGTGGATCGATCCCTACTTAACAGCACATATAGTAGCATACTTAGCTTTGTGCGTCATACGTTAAAGCGTGAACTGAGGAAATTACTCTAATTGGAAAAGGGACTTGGACTGTTAATTACTTTCATAAATTAGTTTTATCCATTTAAAACTCTCATTTACGGGAAGTCAATACAAGGACTTGTTGACTGACTAGCAGCTGGTCAGGCTCACACCTCATGTTGGAATTTTTTCACTGACACCTGTAGCTTGTTAATTAGCTCTCAATGTTGTAAGACAGACATCTGTACTGATTGCAGCTGGGAAATGTTAGTAATAGTGGCCACTACTAGGTGCATCTGCTTGTCAGTACAAACAACAAGGATTGTTATTGCAACTCAATGTTGCATAAAACATGCAAACAGAGATTAAAAAAGATAAATTTAGCATTAGAATTGATTGAATCTAAGTAAATAAATGAACACTGAGTGTTGGCTCCAGATGTGATAGATTTTCCTTGTATTGTACCACAGCTTCTTTCATTTAGATTGGAATGTGGTATATAACTAACATGTATTCAGCATTAGTTGGTGTGGGGAATATCACTTTCTAAATGAGAGTGGTCAGAGGAGGTTTACCAGACTTTCTCAAGCTAAATGTCAAAAGGATAGCGTGGGCACATAAACAAAAAACAAAACTGGATACTTTCTCTTGTGCTATGTTGATGGCTTGGCTAAAATACGGCATTACAAGCCACACTGTTACACTGGCTGACATGTTCCTTAAACATGGGTGCTGTAGTTTATTTTAGGTCCATCCCACATACACTGTCCTGCTGTTGTAAATACATGGTGCACCCAATGCGTTTTACTCTGGAGCCGAAATATTGACACAGTAAATTTTAACAGTTCACCTATGTTTGAGAAACATTTACTAAAAACTACAATGGCCAACGTTTTACAGGAAACTACTCTGCCTTTTTAGAAAATTAAATTATATATTTGTGATTTGATTTTCATTTTTTAAAGATTTGGGTCATCGGCAAGAACGATCTGGCCAGGGGCTGTGAGCACTGCATTGTTGTTTTTATTCTTTTTGTGTGATTGTTGACAGTAAGAAAAATTTAGAATAATGCCAGCCGTATCCTTTAAGACCATGACAGTGACTTTAGTTTATTCAAATGGCTTGTATAGTCCAGAGATGTGAATCAAATGAAATCAAATTGCAACTCTCATATATGTCATCAAATGATAGACTCCCCCTATTTACGTTTTTGTGTTTTTGTCTATGTCACTAAATGATAAACTTATATTCTTCCATGATTTCTTCTGTATCCAGCCACAAATAGGCTCCTCCATGTTTGGCCCATTCTTCTGCCTACCCAGCCAGAGTCTACCACCACTCAAGATTCCTGAGCAATGCTATTATCGTCCATCCTGGACCCTCATGCCCAAAATGGAGCATTTCCCAGTCATGCATCCCCAGAATGCTACTTTCCTTAGAGACGGATACACGTGAGTAGTCAGCCATGAAACATTTTTCTGACAAACATTCAGAGAGATCTCTGATGTCCATGATTTTTTTTCATTTTTGTTTGTTTTCCAGAAATATGCCTAGTGTCAACACCCTCACGGACCAGGAGTACGGCCAGATGAACGCCACCACTGCCTCTGTGGGTACCACTGCTGGGATCCTCCCATCTCCTGCCACACCCCGCTTCTCTGTCCCCACTCCACGAACACCTCGTACACCCCGGGGTATTAACGCTGCAAGCTCTGGGCAGGGTTCGGTGAAGCAGGATGGTACTGAGCTCAGCTCACCAGTCTCCACGCCTTCCACCAGCCTGCCTCTTAGCTCTGTGGAGCCCCTAGCTCGACCAGGACCCTCCCTACCTGAGGCCCACAGCCTGTACGCCATCCTCTTGCTCTCAGACTCCGTCCTCAATGTCTTCAAGGATCGCAACTTTGACAGCTGCTGTATCTGTGCCTGCAATATGAATGTTAAAGGTGCAGATGTGGGGGTTTATATCCCTGATTCCACTTGTGAAGACCAGTACCGCTGTATGTGTGGCTTCAGTGCTATTGTGAACAGGCGGCTGGCCCATGGCACAGGCCTCTTTCTGGAGGATGAGCTGGATATTTATGGTCGGACTTCTGAGGTAGGCCGGGCGGCCGAGAGGAGGCTGGCTCTTTGCCGGCGGGACCCTGCTATCGGTGACCCCAGGGCCAAGCGGCCGCAGGACGCTGCCCCTACCTCTCCGTTAGTCATGATCCTTCTGCAGGAGCACTGCTCCCAACCAATTTCTTCTCTGGCATCACTGCATCTCCCCCTCAGCTGTTCCTGTCATGGCCGCAAGGGGGCACTACTTCAAAGCTGGATGTCTGAAAAGCAGTGGGCAGATGGAAGTGATGCTTGTGTGGACTGTTACAATGCCTTGGAACAGGGACTGCAGTATGTGGATAACCACACAGGAGGGAAAGTAGACCCAGCTGTTGTCAGAAGTACCGCACTTCACTCCTGGCCTCACACAAATGGTAAGAGGTTTGATTTGACATGCAGGGGTTTGAAAATAATAACTAAATGCATCATTGGGATAAGATGTGTGTGATAAACTCCCTTTTAATAAAGTCCTACTTTACAGATCTTTGGTGAGAAAACTATTTTAATATTTTTATATTACCAGCCTTTGTGTTATATTAACTATGTATCAATGTGTTTTATATTTGTTTATTTGTTTCTTTTTTGTATAGAATCATCTTAACGTGTGTGTGTGTGTGTGTGTGTGCCAATCTCCACAGTGGTGGACATGAACATGTTGTCGTCCCAGGATATGGTCCGTATACTGCTGTCTCTGCAGCCTTTCCTGCAGGATGCTATCCAGAAGAAGAGAACAGGCCGAACCTGGGAAAACATCCAGCATGTTCAGGGTCCACTCACCTGGCAGCAGTTCCATAAGATGGCTGGGAGAGGCTCCTACGGTGAGTCAATATATTCATTGTTTTTAAGCAGAAAACTAACTCCCTGTCTTAGATTGTTGCTGTATGTTACCTGTGATAGTGTGAAATTCACACTTAAGTCATCCTTCTACTGTAGCCAACTAAACATGATACTATTTCTGTTTGTTTAAGGTTCGGAGGAGTCACCAGAGCCCTTGCCCATTCCTACTGTGTTACTGGGCTATGACCGAGAGAGGGAGTTCTTGGCATTGTCCCCTTTGGCGTTAACTTTTTGGGAGAAGTTGCTACTGGAGCCTTATGGCGGGCAGCGGGATGTGGCATATGTAGTGCTGTGTCCCAATAGCCCCTCTCTGCTGGCCGCAGCCCGAGCCTTCTTCCAGGAGCTCAGTGCTGTTTACGAGGTAAGAGAGTGGATTCTGAATCAGAAGCATTGTAGAATATCAACACATATTGTAATATAATGTGATAAGTGAAGAGAATGAACAGTAGCCTTGATTCTGTTTTCAGACGTGCCGTCTAGGGAAGCATCGTCCTCTTGCCCAGGTGTCCAGGGATGGCCTTGTGCATGTGGGGGAAGAAGTGGAGCCAGAAAAGCTGGAGGAGCTGGATGTAGACCAGTGGGTGACTGGACCCTGGGTTGGACAGCAGCACACGGACAACCTCAGCAAACTTAAACTTTACGCTTATGCCTGCAAGCAGCAGCTTGGTAAGTATATTGAAACTCATCTGATCTAATAAATAAAATGAAGCAGGCACTGCTAATGAACTATTTTTCTTTCTTGCAGGTCCCCAGCTGTCAGTCTTGCCTTTGGACAGCAATCTTCTCTTGCCTCCCAAAGTCCAGGCTCCCTTAAACCCTACATCCTCAACCCAGCCCACCTCATCTGGGCAGCCTCAAGCTTGGGGCCCTGATGGTGAACAAGCTCCGGGGACTGTCAGTTCAGGAAACGCTTCAACAACCCAAGGAGCAAGCAGCGACATTAAAGGGCCTTCCAGTGCAACACCATCAACCAACACACCAGCAGAAACCCCTGAACTGTAAGACCCAAATTATTAGGGAAATTAGCTCAACTCAAATTCTGCCCAACACATTTAAAACTAGTACAATTGTAGTAAAACTTGTTTCAACTCCTGCTCTCTTTCAGCACTGCTGAGCAGTCTAGGATCGGCATCCCCACTGTGGGTGACTCAATGGAGAGCCATGCCAACCCACCAGCAATTGTTATTTATATTGTGGATGCTTTTCTGTGCTCAAGTGGAGTAAGAAATGAAGGGGGAGAGGAAGAAGAGGTTGACGAGGTAGAGGCCAGCAGCATTTGGCTATTAGGGCTTCTTCGCTGCTATACAGAGATGCTACAGACTTTGCCGGAGACAATGAGACCGGCACTGGTGCTACAGGTAGGAAGACTTAGATTCTTACACTGGACAGAATTAAACTTGCTCTTGTAATCATCAACTTATCTTTCCATCTTAATGTGTCTTACTAAGGTGGTGCCATGCCAATATCTTCTTCAGCCGGCCAGTGGGGAGAGCCATTTCTACCTGCAACAGCTGCGCTCCCTGTCCTTCTCCTGTTACTCCCAATGCAGACGTCTGCTGCCCCAACAAACACACATCAAGTCCTTGACTGGCTTTGGACCGGTGTCCACTGTCAATGCTGTCCTTAAGAGTCCAGAAGTAGGAAACATGGAAATAGAGCAACTTTTGTCGTATTTCCCACTAAAAAATTGTGTAATATACTTGTTCATTCCCATATTAATCCACTTTTTGTCTTGAAATCTGAATTTTACTCCTCCAGCATCCCAGCCCACTGCAGCTGTACACTCCCCCCTTTATCCTTGGTCCAACCCGTCCCAAGCAGCCAGAAGCAGGCGAGATATGGGCAGAGCTTCCTGCCAAATATAATGTGCTCTTTGTTGGATACTGCTTATCACACGATCAGCGCTGGATCCTGGTGTCCTGCACCGACCAGCAGGGGGAGCTCCTGGAGACCAGCATTATCAACATAGATGTGCCCAACAGGTGTGGAAAAGTTGTCCTAATTCTGTGCACAGTTGTACTTTTTAATTGTTCTGCTTTTGTTTGTATGAGACAATAGTCTGATTGCCTACGTATTCTTTTCCGACTTCAGATTGCGGCGTCCCAAAGTTTCAGCCAGGAAGATGGGACTACAGAAGCTGTGGGAATGGTGTATTGGCATCATCCAGATGACCTCACTGCCGTGGAGGATTGTGATTGGTCGATTAGGCAGACTGGGGCACGGGGAGCTGAAAGGTGAGTTATGTCCATTCAGAAGAAACCACGTTTGTCTTGATTAATAGGACTTACAGATTAGTTATGTGCAGAGGAAATATAGAGTTCCCTTTGTTGCAAGATACCATTATCATTTAGTTTTTTTTATTATCTTAATGTGAATACAATATTACTTTGTTATGTTTGTTTTTCCAGAGTGCATATACTGGCAAATAAAAATGAGGGCCATTCATACAGCATAAACTGTGACAGATAGTATATATTCTCTTTGTCCCTTTCCTAATAGCCATTCATAATACATACATTTATAGTACAAAGTCAATACTGTATTGCCAACTTATATAATTTTCCTCAGTGTGCTTATGACAGAATAATAGACTATCACAGCATAACTGTCAATACGTATAATTTAGAGAATGATCGACTTATTTTCTTATCTGTAAATATCTCTGTGTTTATCTTCTTTTCTCCGTTGCACGTGCACCTCCCACCCTCTCTCAACCAGACTGGAGCTCACTCCTTGGGGAGCATTCCCTCCATTCAATAGGGCGCCAGCTGAGGGAGGCTTGTCGTATGTGTGGGATATCAGCTGCTGACTCTCCCAGCATCCTCAGTGCCTGCCTGGTAGCCATGGAGCCACAAGGTTCCTTTGTGATCATGCCTGGTAAGTAGCTTGTCATCTCTGTAACATTGTAACAACTGTAATAATAATATCGGATATTGCAGTACACCGTAATGTTTAGTTTAGTTTCACATTGACAAAAAAAAACCAGTAACTGTGATTAAAAAACGAGCTACATAATTGCAGATAAGAAAAAAGTGTAAATGAGTTTAAAATCAGATAAATAGTCATACTAATAATAATTTACCGCTAATTTAAACACAGATCTTTCAAAGAGTTTTCTAGGGACGTAACACCCAGTATAAAGAGACACGTCACCTTCACAGTGTTTCTCTATGTGTCCAGATGCAGTCACCATGGGCTCAGTGTTTGGCCGCAGCACTGCTCTGAACTTGCAGACCTCGCAGCTGAACACTCCTCAGGATGCTTCCTGTACACACATCCTAGTCTTCCCAACTTCTGCCACCACCCAGCTGGCACCCAGCTCCTACCCTACCGAGGACAATAATGGTAATGTTTAGCAGGATAACAGTCATACTGTAGTTCCAAGATTACTTATTGTGTCTTGAGACATAAATCAAACTATGCCCTTGTTTCAAATGGTTAGGATATAATATTTTGTACCAACAGGTGGCATCTTTGTGCTACAACAACAAATGGCTTGTGCAAAACCTGATGAAGTTCTAGATTTGGACAACATTGGGCCCCTTTGTGGGAATATTATTTGTGTTGGTGGGAAATTACTCCCGACTGGAGCTGTGTCATTGTTAATAGCGTTAGGGTTAGTGCCAAAGTTTACATTTATTTGGGCTGTGCTGGCATTGTTTTTATCTCTGTTTTTTCCTTCAGACGACATGTTCGATCTGCCCTTTCCTGATGAACTGGAGAACGACATTGGTCATGACATGATGCTGATAACAGGGAACCTCCACCCTTCCCCCAACACCTCTCCTGTGCCATCGCCGGGCTCTCCATCCGGGATGGGAATAGGATCACATTTCCAGCACACCAAGGTGAGTAATGGGCCGGTGAAAAGAAATAATCCTACAGTGGCTTGAGCTGTAGAAAATGACAAAGGAAAACAATAACATAGCATATATGTGAAAAGGGCATGGTACTGTATTTACACATTACTTTATAGGCATTATTTTTTTTAAAGAAAATAAGGCTGTCTACCTTTTAATTGCCATGTATTGTTACTGTTTGTTACAGAAATATTTTATTGAAACTCTTTGAAGCTTGGGAGCGTCTTTTCTGCAGTCTTCATATTATCGAATCATAATTACAGGTTTGCCAAATATAATAGACACAGAGAGAATTTATCTTTTACGCTCAGGAGGAGAGACATGTTGACAACCTATATTACAGAACATTTCATTCAGTACTGACCAACTGTGGGAACAGCGGGTAATTGTACAATGACATGTTAAAGTAACTGTTATGCTTACTTATGTCAGCTGTGTATGTTACTACAGGCAAGCTGCCTGTCCCCTGAACACACTGTAAAAAAGGCGGTCTCTCTAGGCAGCCCAGGCTCCAAAAACACCAGCAAAAACAAACTTTGACAACCTGCACTACCAAACATAACAAAGAGTCTTCCAGCAATACAGCCAATAACCGACAAGAAGGATTTGGGGGTTGGGGTAGGTGGGGTAAGTGTGCAGAAGCACGGAAGGGAGGGAGAGGGGAGGGGATGAGGAGGAGGGAGGGGCGAGCTAGTCTCGTTTTGTTTGAAAATACTCAACAAGAAGTGTCGTCACCCAACTTCGCTTAGAGTACCTTTTAAAACCAGTATTTCTTCTCTTTAAATTGTGTTGATGGGTGCCTGGGTAGGTCACCTGGTAGAGCAGAGGCTCAGTCTTTGATGCAGCGGCTATGGGTTTGGGTCCGACCTGCGGCCATTTGCTGCATGTCTTTCCCCTCCCTTTCCTGTCTACAGCTGTCGTGTTGATTAAAGGCTAAAATGCCCCAAAGATATCTTTAAATGGTGTTGCTGTAGCTCTATGTACAACTAAATGATGCTGTACTTTACTACAGTATACAATATATATTTTGATCTACAAAATATATGCTATAACCTAGAAACATCTCCATTGACATCAAGTCATTTTGCCTTCAAGCACAGGTTAAACCATGGAAAACTAATAATAATAATAATAAGCAGATCAATTTATGGCAATTGCTGAACTACAGAACATCTTCAGATATCTTTTAATACTACTAATAATAAATATGCAATATTAATCAGCTTCATAATCAGTTTAGTCAGTACTCTTTTCATGCATTACCTTGAAAAAATGATTTGTTTTTATTCTTCTTAAAGGACGACAAACACACTCTTGCCAGTGATCAGTCTCGGAATTGTAAGGTTTCTAATTAATAGCTGTCCTTCTTCGTTGTGTGTATAGAGCCAGGGAGAGCGCTTACTGTCCAGAGACAATCCACCAGAAGAGCTGAAGCAGCAGCCGCTGGCTTTGGGCTACTATGTCTCCACTGCACAGGCAAATGGACTTCCTCACTGGTTCTGGGCCTCCTGCCCGCAGGCTGAGAGCCAGTGTCCACTCTTCCTCAAGGTACTCAAAACGCCGTGTGGGTGAGATTGACAAAGCCAGTAAAGCTTATTCTATTTGTAAGAAATAGATAGAGAGAAAGAAGAATTTGTGCAGAAGTACTTTAAAGGATGTAATTAAACATGAAAGGTGCATACAGTGGCTCACTACATTATAGCCAAGCATTCTTCTGTATTTGACATCGTGCCATGTGTTTCTTTACTTCAGGCCTCCCTCCACCACCACATCTCCATAGCCCAGTCTGATGAGCTGGTGTCAGACAAGACTAAGAGGAACCCTCACCCCCTAGACTCAAAGACCACCTCTGATGTGCTCAGGTAAATACATAACACATGTCCCTTTTAGATTTCTTTATCATCTGCTTTATAGAAAGCAGCTACTGGAAGGCGAGTACAAAACAAGCAGAAGCCTTTGAAGTCTGTTGCCAGTGGTCTTAATAAAGTAGTAGTAGAAATAAATCTATGTATTTAAAATATCAGTTTTTTACAAGTAAGTCTTACTCTTACATTCTCATAGTTAACAACACATAAGCATTTTTCTTGCAATTACAATGTGTGCTAAGAGCAGGATTATGTGTTAAAGTGATTTGTTATCTCATTTGCATATGCATCATAAATGATATAAGCTGATAATAGGGCTTTTAGATAACATTACAAAAACGTATTATTTATTGTTATAAATGTCTTGATTAAATGTAAATATTTCAATAATTTATTAACAATGAAGATATTATCAAAAGAAATAAATACGGTAGTTATTTTTAATTGTATATCAAATTACATGCTACAAAATTGTGATAATTTTTTAGCCAATAGGAAATTCTTTATTAGGAATAAACCTGAAAAACTGATTTTAGTGCATACTATTAGGATTAAGGAAATCAAGGTGGATTCACTGGATAAACCTTTAGAATATATAAAATGTATATATGTTTAGAAAGTCTGAATTTCTTACAAACTCTTATTGCTAAAATTGTAAATTCAAACACAGGTTTGTATTGGAGCAGTACAACGCCCTCTCTTGGTTGACGTGCACCCCTGCCACCCAAGATCGCCAGTCCTGCCTGCCTGTCCACTTGGCTGTACTGATCCAAATGTACAATGCCATCCTGAACATGCTTTAGCTGTGTGATACTTCAAGGAAAACTCTGACTGATGGTTACCTTCATTTCCTCTGTGCCTACGCTTTCTTCTTCTGGGCACCAGAGAGCACCAGAGCTCTTCTGTTGCATCGGGTAGACGTGAATAAAGGACAGAGCACTTCAGACCTCCCCATGCCTGGAATGTATAGAGTAAGAAGAGTGAAAAGCTCCGAACAGAACTTTAACTTGTAAACTGTGTCACCCTGCAAACCCAGTACATTTGGTACCTTCACAACTGGTCCTGTGCCAGTTATTTACAGGTACTCTCTGTGGGTGCAAAACAGATGGATCTATCCAACTATGCCCATTTTATTGACATATCCCACTGTTAACTTTCTCCTGATCAAAATAGCATCATATCCCACTCGGGCTACACCTCTTAGTGGAATTTGAAGCATCTGACATTTACAGAGAAGAATCTTTTTACACCTTCACCGTTGAAATGGGACGTCTGTGCAGGGCCACATCCACTAATTCCAATGTGTAAAACCAGCAAAGTGGCATGACAAAACAAACACATAGCTTTGTTATATTAATGACGCTTTTACATTTTTGTATAGAACTGCACATTTGAGCTTCATTGGATTTGCAGTCGGTCGATTCATCTTTTCTCTTTACTCTGAAAGGGGTAGACAGTCCTCATTTACTCCACAGGGGGAGCATTTGATAACGGCACTTGTTCCCTCACCTTCCAAAGTGTTGTAGATATGAACACAATGGAAAATATTTGACCAGTTAAGACAGAAGTGTTGTTTATAATGTAAGACATACATTTGCAAAGAATTAAGACTTATTTTTTAATATTTAAAACAAGAAAATGATAAACTTAAACAAGGCCTTTTTCCCAATTGACTGTTAATTGTCTTGGGAACTGAAATTTTAAAAGAAAGTGTCATTTTAATGCAATTGTAAAGATGCCATATTTATACAAATTATATCATATCATAGAATTTGATATATATATATATATATATATATATGTATGTGTGTGTGTGTGTGTATATACATAAATATATATTACCTCTTCCAAGCAGGCACTTAATGATAAGGGTGATGGACACAACCATCTCTTTAGAAGTGGACACAGTATGAACATTAATTAAGGAAAATGCATTTTAGTTGTTTTTATTTTATTTTATACAGATACTGAACATTTCACTTTTTATTTAATGAGTTTAAATTAAACGAATTGATGCAGGAGATACAGTATACTCTATATTTATAAAGTGTTTCTCTTCTGCAAAAGAAAACTTGAAATAGGCAATAGAAGATCATGGTATTTCAACATTGCAAGATTATTAAATATTTAAGAATGATGCTTTATTTCATTGGCTCTCCTAAATGATGTCAAGCAAACCATTAGAAAGGCCTGTCTCTTCATCTTCACTCTGTCTGCTCTTTGTTAGAGTCCTAGCATGTTTGTATATATACACTTTTCAGCTGTGTTTTTTTGGAATTTCTTAAAGCTGTACATTTCATGCTTGTTGGTTTACTTTTAAGTGATTCATATCAAAGTATTTTTTTTGCTGTGAGCTTTTTTTATATACAGTATACAGAACAAAACTCATTTAATTACAGCCAAGAGGTTGGATTGCCAAGTAAGTGTACACAAATGTACAGACGAGGGCAAGTTTGCAAAAAATTTGTCACATTTGTCATCACTTTGAATATCAAACAGATCCACTTTAGTGGGAGATATCTGTTACTTTTACACTCTTTTTTAGTAAATTATTAAAACTCTTGAAAATGATTTTGTGTTCAGCGTTCTCTTTTAAATCCAAAACACTGTAAACCACAGATTATTAATATGTCAACTAAAGTAATGCACTTAAGTACAAACCTAAGTACTTTTTACTACACCACATTTATCTGACAGCTACTAGTTAATGTTCAGAGAATACTTTAGTGCTTTTACATTTTGAATGCAGGGCTTTTAGTTGTAAATGAGTATTTTCACAGTTTACTATTTTAAAGGATGTGAATAGTTCATCCACTACTGCTGATAATCAATTTGCAAAGTACATATAGTTTATTAAAAGACTAATAAAAAGCTAAGGCAGAAACACACAAATTTCGATGACTGTGGAATATTTATATTACCTTAGACAAATGATGTGTACATGTATCTATTTTTTTTTAGAAACAGTAAATGCTGGAGCATAACAGTTCAAAGATGAAATTGTGTGAATACAGTGTGCGGTAGGGATAAGCTCTTTAATACACTGTGCTGTCAAGAGGTGTGAATCATTGTTACATCTGCCTTCTATATTACAACATCCAAAGAAATAGGCTTTACTAGTGTCATTGTGAATAAGACTAAATGATGAGTTGATACCTTTTGAAGAATAGCAATGTTTACTCAGTTCTTTGAAGCAAAAAAAAGAGATACTGTTGAGTGACTTGCACGCAGCTGTTGTCTATCCTGTTCAACAAGATAGTTGAGTTTTATAAGATGTGTTTGGCTCACTCGTGCAAACATAAATGCTGATTACATTCCCTCAAAAAGCACTGAAACAAAAGGGAATAAAGTAGATTAACTTATATCACATTAAATAAAGCTTTCCCTGCATTTGTCTGTTTCAGGGTCAGGGTTGCAATCAAAAATGGCAATAAGTCAAGAAACAAGGAATGCCACATTAGCATTGTACTGTAAATCAGTAAATTAAATGCATTCAATTACGGACAACCTCAAATATAGGAAAGTCAACTATGTGTGTGTGTGTGTGTTAAAAGGTTTGAGCATTGTGCAGGACAAGATGTGAAAAATAAGTAAATGCAATTGTCAAAGAAATGTTATGGACTAAAGTAGTAGTGTAATCATTCTAAAGGATGTCGTCTTGAAGGGAAGTGTGTTTTTTGTGGTGTAGTGGGGGAGTTTGAGTATGTAATGACAACAGAGATAAAGAGGTAGTGTAGGAGGTTATAGTTTACCATCGGGGTCCCATAAAATCCTTGAGTGGAAAACTACATTTTAATAGAACCTAAAAAGTAGACAACAGAACTAGACAAAAAGTCAGTGTTTAGGGGACTGGGCAGCTCGAGGACACCATGAATGAAAAGGAGCAGGTACCTGAAGAGTAAAAGCCACTGAAGAGTCACTTGTCGTGGTAGGGCTGTCTAATGGCCATCACAAGTGGAGGCAGTGCTCTATTAATTGACTGCAATGTGTTTTCCACAGATGGCCTATTAGACCATGGCCATTCACCTGTTATCTTGCTTGCCAAATGCATTGCGGCAACCAAATGGCCTACAGACTGGACAAAGGAGGCCAGGGTCGTGCTTGACATAGCATTAGTGCAAACACAATTAGAAGTCAATGACGTTTTATGTTGCTTTTCTACTAACAGTGCACCACAGATGACGACAAGGTTTTTCAAAAAAGCCCTCTTAATAGAGTGAAAAGGTTGACTTACTGTAACTTTCCACCTTGTTGTAACAAAACAGTGACATGTAATGGAAATGTATTTTGGATTCATACTTAGAATATACCAAATCATCAGATTATACAGCATGATGCCCACAACTTCATTTTACGGTAACTAAATTGCTATTATGTAGATCTACTATGAGAGTGGATGTAATAGATACACAAAAAGATCAAAATTCAAATCGACATAAAGGCCAAATTGTTGACTGAGTCACATTTTTCACTAGTTGGAAATGCTGCTAAAATATTTTATCTTAAGAGACGAACACTTCAAATCTCACCAGAATGGCTGATCATTAGGTCTACTTCAGTTATTCACAAAACACAGTAACATGTTTGGTACAATTCACTGTAAATACAGATCTTTACAGATTTCACCATCCTGTCTTCTCTGCCCAAAACAGAGCAGAGATGTGTGAAAGATCGGGGCCATTCTGTCCCTCCAGATGACCTGTGAGAGTGCTCCATTTGCAGGCGTGACTTTGGCAGGGCAGAGCCATGTGCTGTTTTGACATGCCCTCTCCCTCTGAAGTGGAGGCAGCTGGGTGCTGTAGTTTCACACTGTTTGTAAATGGTGGTAACACTACTAAATATTCTGAACTTCAAAGAGGAAAGGAACGAAACATACAGCACACACAGACACACTGTCTGGTGTATGTCATGGCAGCCTTTAGCCAGTGGTCATGTAGGGGGTTGGACAACGTGGTAGGTCCTATCTCTGTCTGACCCCTGATATGCCAGCCAGGTCAGCAAGGGTTCAGGGCTCTGCAACAGCTGTGGGTGGTGCAGGTCAGGGTCATCACCATCTAATATGAGAGCCGTGAGTTTGTGAGGTTGTAGGACTGGCAGCTCCAGCTTTAATTGATGTGACCTTTAATGTGAATAGTTTATAAATTGCTATGTTACCAGCAGAGATATACACACACTGAAAACTATGTGGAAACTGGTTTGGGAGGTTTGGTCAGATTTAAATCACAAGTTTGACTGCTTACTGACATTATAATTGATATGAACTGGATATACACATTATGCTTGCATCACAGCGTATATCTCATTTCCAGCTACACTATTATTGTCCATAAGTGTTTTCTTTTTTAAAGGATTTATTATTTACATTACAGTAATTCAATATACTTTCATGGTGACTAGATTTAACAGAAAATTTTATAATATACCTGAGAAGCTGAGCAATCCCAATTTGTTTACTTGTATTAGTGTACCTATGTAAAGTGACAGTTAGTTATTGTAAGCTGTTCTCCACATGAATCAGCGTCCATCCTTAGGTGGACATCTGACATTACAAATTGACTCCCATGCAATTACAACTGTTTACTCCACATACTTACAGTTTTTCTGTTATACTCTATTATTATTGCTCTATAAGGGGTCAACTACATGTGTATCTCAGTCGTGTAGACTTTTGCCACCAGCTCAATTTGCAAACAGTGATAAATTACAATAAATCTGGCCCTTACAACATCGTAGAACGTAACAATCTCCCCATCTTAAATTTGGTCTATACTGTAAACCCAGATTTAGTTGTGATTAAACTTTTTAGTGGTCACTACTTATCATGTTTTTTCAATATTTGTTACTACATCACATTAGTTGTTTGTAATAATCAGCTTAAGTATGCAGTGCACTGATTATATGAAGCAGAGATAACTAAGAATGTGAAGTTTCTGTGTGGGAGTGGTCATTTGAAATGTTCTGTGCTGAAGCAGTGCAAAGGCTCATGGGAAAATATTATACTTTCTGAATGGTTTCCATTCTAGTTAAAGTGTGTTTTTTGTAATCTGTGGATGTGAATTTATGTTTTAGTTTTGTATGGTTGATTTAATGTTCTACATTCATTGTTGCACCATGACCGAGACCCAGGTGGGGACAGATGGTGTCTGGGCAGTAAGAAAGTGAAACAGCAATTGTATCAAGTCTTTACACAGATTGAAACTTAATTGCAGTGTTGCCTGACTGAAGTATGTCCATGCATTACAATACATTTGAGAATTGTGAGGCTTTTCCTGGGATCTTCTCACTTCAGGCCTGGTGGACCAAATGTATTAAAAACCATATTGTTATAAAGGAAAATGAATGGTGATGGACTCTTCGGAAGAAGTAATTATCTTCACTTGATTTTCTACGACAACACCAGCTTTTAAACATAGCCATACTGAGAAATACAGTTGTGAGTTGTGTAGAGCTGATAGTTTTAACACTTTGCTCTGTATCAACTCATTTGGCAATGGCTTGAATGTAACAGACATTTAATAATATAAAAAAGTTACACACTAAAGCTTTAACTTAACACACTCATTTTAGATGACTCCAGAAAAAAAAGATTTGTGTTTACTAATGATTTTTAGAAATGACTACTAATGTAAACTTGATTTGTCTACTGCATCAACTAGCCGCTCTGTGTTAATACGTGACCTGTTAAGTTTCACCTTGTGTAAAAACGTAAAGGGTTTAAGGCAAAAGGTTTCCACAAAAAAGTCTAGTAAAGTCAACTAATTTGGGATAACAGTGTAACAACACTACTCTTCGTCTATATTTTAATGGGGGTAGTGAATGTGCAAATATCAACATTTTTCCCCTCACACCAATAGAGGAGGTCAGTTGCTGGTATTAGGTCATTAGTATTCATTTCAATTATTGCCCTCATGTTCCCGGTGCTCCTGTGCAAGGGCAGCTCCAGGCAATTAAATCCTCAGCCATCTCCCAGATGGCTCCAAGGAAATGCAGCTCTTGGCCCAGCTTACACTTAACGCAGAGAGCCTTTTGTTTAAAGGGTCCCTGCTGAAGCGACAGAACATCTGCCAACTCAGCATGGCCGCCTGTTTGGAAACATCTGATTTTGTCTGGGAGTGCTTTCCATCCACAGCCTCTACATTTGCATAAATAGTTTTTGTTAGAAAAGGGCTGCCGATTCTCCTTCCTGTAAATCTCTCATTGCAGGGTATTACATCCTTCAAGCCAAACAAGAACTCTACTTAACACTTTAGCCAATGTAAATAGAGGGAGATAAAAGTTCTGCGGACTTCAAAGTAGTCCCCGTGCGCCCCTCTCGTGCACACATCAAAAGGCAAGAGAGAGAAAACAATCTGTCATTTACAGTATGTCGGATATACAAGTTTGAAGGGCATTAATCCCCTCAATGACTGTATGCCACAAGCAAACTAGAAAGGCTGAGTGTATGAAAACTGAGGATGAGGACGTGAAGTTAATGTTTCTCAATCATTATTTATGAACTGGCAGGATTGATTTGTAATCAGTGAAAGATATGCAACATAGATTAACTCAGTGTCTTATAATATTACTGTCACATTTTAGTTGGACACATTTGAATGTTTCATTAATTGACCTAGTTTTGTTTACTCAGCATTTTGCTGGAAGTTTACTTTTTTTTTACAGATCCATCACTGTCTCATTATGATACTCCACTTATAAAAGCTCCTAAGTCATTCAAACATTAATTTGTAGGGTTGAAAATAAAATGGAACTTGAAAGTATTCCTAGTTGAGAAGGTTTAGAAAAAGAAAAACATCTACTGAATACACTGCATGTTAATTAGTTTGATGTTAGTTTATAAGGCACATGCAGGTCTGTCTTTCATATTCAATTCAACTTTATTTCAGACACACAGGTCTTAATCAGTTTAAAAATATGTAAAACACAACAACAACAACAAGTTTTTTAAAGCCACACAAAGTTAAGTGACACATACATTTGTACAAACAATTTCCCAAAACATTATGAAAGGTGGGAACATTGCTATTCACAAACATATGACTTGCACTTGTCCATCTTGGCAGTTTGAGCATCATTAAATGCCTCCTGAAGCTTTCTCCTTTTAGTCTTACTATAGCTGCACCTCACGTGGACCGTATAGAGTGGAATACAGTGTAGGCTCTAAAATAGGCAGTTTTAACATTATCTGTGCACATATGAGATGTGCGTGCCGCCATATTGGCTTGTGCTTACAGTTTGCAGCACTGCACATCATTGTCATCACATACGTCATTTCTGATGATGTGACCCAAATATCTCACTTTGTTTACCACATTTAGTGCTTGGTTTGCCATAAAGAAGGAAAGAAAAACTTGCCTCTGAACCTCCTTTGTTTTTGTGATGTTATGTCTTAGCAGTTGTTGTAGGCTAGCACTATACAAAGACAAGACGACTAAGCCATCATACATCAGATGATTAAAAGCACTATCCCACACCACACTTGCACTTATACTTTTGCATTAACTTTTCAAAAAGATCATCCATATACAAATTGAAGAGAAGAGATGACAGTTTTCCACTGTGTCTGACCCCATTAGTCACTAGAAAAGGTACCGATATACTCTTTCCCCATTTCATCTGCATGGTTTGATGTGAATACCAAAAGTGCAAAATCCCTCCCTAAAGTAGTATGTCAAACCATTTTCCATGATGAATACGATCAAAGGCTTCTGACATATGCAGAAAACACATAAATATTCTTATGGCATGTCTTCTTCATGTCTTCGGCTCACGTGCTTCTCATCATAGTTGTCAGATCTATCTATCATATATATAATCAATAATATAATAAAACTAGAGGGAGGCAGGGCATACAGCCCAATCCGGTTGGGGAGAGTTCCAGCCTGACCAGGCTCCTCTCTTTACCCTGTCACTCCTAGTTATTCTGTAATAGTTTTAGATAGCTGGGGACTTCCTTTGACACACTGAGCTCCTCTCTCCTCTATCTTTCCATTTGTGTGCATCCATGTCCCAGAAAGGCCTGTTACTAACCTAGCTCTGGGGAGTGATTCCCCGGGAGTCTTTATGTTATTTTTCCCCCAGCATGTTTCCTTGGATCAGGGAGGCTCCAAAATCATGGTTGCAGCTGTTGCCATGGTCTCGCTACACGTTCTGCGGTGCCATGTTCATCCTGCTACGTTCTGCTGTGCCCTACCACGTCCTGCTGTGCCTTGTAATGCCACACAGTGCCCTGCTATGCCATGAACTATTACAAAGAACTACTACAAACCACTATTTTTTGTGACTGTTATTGCCACTCTTCATTGTAACCCCAACCGGTCGTCAGACACCGCCTACCAATAGCCTGGGTCTGTCCGAGGTTTCTTCCCAAAGGGCAGTTTTTCCTCGCCTCTGTCACACTGTTGCTTGCTCTGGAGGAAACTACTAGAACTGTTGGGTCCTTGTAAATTATGGAGTGTGGTCTAGACCTGCTCTATCTGTAAAGTGTCTCGAGATAACACTTGTTATGAATTGATACTATAAATAAAATTGAATTGAAATTGAATTGAAATTGAAATTCTATACTTACTTACAATTTCCTTTAGTGCATATGAACACACATCTGTGCCATGCTTACTTTTAAAACCAAATTAATTGTCCGTGGTTATGAGGTATTTTATATATTGATATTTATATATTGATATATATTGATAACTATATTAAAATGAAGTGAGCAGTAAGCCTGTTCTGAGATGGCAGGGAAACAAGTAGCAAACTGATGTGTGTGGATTTAGCTCTTGCATATTTAGCCAAGTGATTTGGCTTAGTCATATTTTCCACATAAGTCTGTTAGAAAGCTGACAGCCGTAGATTCTTAAGCTTGTAGCAGGTGTTTATTATTGATCATCACATCACTGATCTATCAAAGCACAGCTGTTACTTATAAGACATAAATATTAATACGCTAAAACAAAATCTTTACATTCAGGCTGACTATTTATGAAATTCTTATTTTCAGAATAGAATAAAATAATGTATCCACAATTTTTTTAAATATATATTTAATACAATTTTGTCATATCTTTTTGAATACTAAAGCCCATAGCAGCTGATTCTAAAAACCAATAAGCCATCGCACACTTCAACCCCCGCTTGGCATCATGATGAGGCCTATCAACGCCTCTGAGATGCAAAACCCAGCCTCTCCAGGCTCATTGTTACATTATATAATTAATTATTTGACCTAATTATTAGGAGGAGGCTCCGCTCTGCTGCTGTGATTGGCTAAGGCATGTTTGAAGCAGCTGTAAAACACCCACCAATGGCACACCTGTGACTGAACCACAGTGAATTTCTATTTAACATACGATGAGTGGAAACTGCCACTAATGCAGATAATTATACACTCCTGTTTGTTTCGCCTAGCAACTGCAGTGTTTTGTCAAGCAACAGCATATTGTTCAACTGTACTGCTTGAAGTCAAAGCTTATTATTCTGTTGAATCATTATTCATTAAAATCCAAAAGTACAATGATGTAATATTCACTACACCTCTTGGAGTGTTTTACAGATCTTTACACAATTCTTTTCCCAACTCTGCCACAGTACATGCCTACAATCAGTAATAAGGAAGGTCATATGTATTTATTTCTATTTGGAAACTACCCACTATAGCTTTAAATCACTATATTTTGTAATGTTTTCTTTGTTAGTTGTACTTTTTGATAAGATACTCCTGAGGATGGCCTTGCTGCCTATTTGACACGCTGTGGAATACATGGAAAGAGAGAAACTAAAACTGTTTTGTGAGTGAAAACACTGAAAACTACAAAAAAAAAAGTGAGGTTCAAAAAAGAGAAAAGCCGAGATGGAACTTGTGAAGAAGAGAGAGACAGCATGCAGTTTGAAGCGACGGTGAAGGTGATTTTCCAACTCCTCTTCTTCCTGCTCATGCAATGTCCTCCCTGCCCACAAGGGAGAGTTGTTAGTCAACAGATGAACCATATATTTGCATAATAGAATAAACATATGGTATAATTATGACTGTACAGAAGCTTTAATATTACATTAATGTGACCACTTTCCCATTTTTTATCAACATGTGACCAATTAAATGAATTAGTAATCTTTGAATAGGATTCACAGTTGATACACTAAGCATGCACTAAAACACATATGGACAGACACAAGCTATATGGGGTTAATGGTTATACGAGCAATCTTTATGAAATGTTATAATAGAGACAATATATTGTAATTCAAACTGAAGTGTGCTGGAAATGGACATGTGTTGTCCTGAGTGTTTTGGGGCAAACAAACACATTGAAGTAGTGCTGTTTAAGGTCTGTGTTCTCATGTAAACACAGTGAAACAAAATCCATAAAATCTCTGTTAGATATTTAGATAGAGTCTGTTAGTCAACTTTGATGTGTTTTTGTTGTTTTTTCCCTATTGATTTATTTATTTTATTTTTACATTTTATTCCTTGGAAGACTAGAGTAAATATAAATATCATATGTAAGAAGATAAGGATTTATTTCTTCCCATGTGTATATATATATATATATATATATAATAAAATATGAACAATTGAACAGAATTTAAAATTCCCAACTTTGGACTTAATAGTACTGGATCATTATCTATTTTGGGGGAAGAAACTGGACATATTCAGCCACCAGACTATAAACACCACATTAACTATACACTTTCTTCCTTTAGAGGATCACTGAAGACATTATTGCTTACTGCTTTTACTATTAATATATGTTTTGACCTGCATCCCATAGTGTTTTTTTATCCTTTGAAACCCAATCAATAAGAGTTAGAAAAAATTTCCTTCTCTCCCCTTCTTGCTCTGTTTCTCCCAACCAGAGGAGAGAGATAGAGAAAGTCAAGTGCCATATAAATAAAAAAGGTCTTGCCAGAGGCTCTTACTCTGCAATCTCCTGAAAATTGTGTCTTAGCTCAGCTAGTCCACTCAAGTCACATTGGAGAACGGGCTCCAAATCAAAGCCAGAATCGCAAAGCCATGCGGTCATTAGAAAGATAGGGGAGTGAGGAACACATAATAATGATCTATTAGCTTTCTTTCCTTGCATATTCTCAAGATCTGCCTCTTATGGTAGGATAAATAATCTTACTGGCGTGACTGAAACCAAGAACACAAGCACACGTTCCCCTTTGCCAGCTTTTCAGCGTCCTCTTGCTATTCTAATAGAAGATCCACAATTGTATGTAAATCAACACTATTATGGTGAAAAATGTAATGAAACATTCTGAGGCCCTGTGTTGTGCCTGTCTGCCATTATGATCATAACAATTGACATGCCAGTAAGGAATGGTGTGCTTTCTTGTGTCATGAGTATGTGTGTATGGCAATTATCATTCCAAAAAAAATAACAGCATTCATCTACAGTATTTGAAACAAGGGTGTATTGGCTCCGTGTATCAATACTAGAAAAGGTAGCAGGCAGCAGTGATCCTCGCTTGGCCCCTCAAGCAGTTTCTGTCTGTCTCTCTCCTGCTTTGCTTTCTCTGGTTCTAATTTAGTCGTCCTAATCATAAAAGCATCAGCGAGCTGCTGTTGCAGAGTAAACCAAGAGGTGAAACGTGCCCCTAAAAATTCCATTTTCACTCAAGTGGACCAACACAACAAGGAACATGCAGTAGACAGAGACAGACTTCTCAGCTGCCAGATCAAATGGCGGAGAGTCTGATTATTAGAGACAGACAACAAACAACCCTGCTGATATGTGTTTTGTTGTGGTCATGCCAGTGAGCACGCAAGGTGAGGTACACTTTGACATGTGTGGATCGACTTTGGGTGAACGTACACCAGCTTATCTTTGGAACTTTCTTCTTTACACACAAACACCCTGACGTGTCAGATCGTTTTTTTTTTTTACCAGCGTGTGAACGTGGAGAGGTTACATTTGGTGTGTTTTGAGCTCATACCTTTTGGGGCATGGGGTCGAACGGATGCAGTCTATCCATATTCTTCACCGTTACATTCCCCATCTAAGCTGGCAGACCCTCTGACTGCATATAATTTGAGTCATCAGTCTCTATTTCTACGCAGCAGATGTTTCCCCATGTCAGCAGGCCCCCTGACAAAGCAAGATGGAGAACCCTCCTCTTTTAAAGTGTTGCACGAGTCTCCCTTCTCTCCTTTCCTTCCCTCTGCCCACACCAACCTTTGTGATCCCATGGGACCCTGTCCCTTGTCCAATCCTAATGGTGGGAAAACATATTTGAATCGATGCCTGTGTTCTGAACCCAAATGAAAAAGTAGGCTGGAGTGACACACAAGTACAAAAGGGAGTTAGTTATTATACTTTTGCGGTTGGCTTGATGACTCATTTATCCTGAAACATGGACTGGAACCCCTCTGAAAGCCCGGTAAAAGACACTAATGGAAGGTGATTAATAGGCAACTGGGGTAAATGATTGCTATGATACTGGTATCATCACTGATGTAATGTGATTGAAATGGCAATGAAGCACAATCATATTCCTTTTTCTCATATCATTTTGCGTGAGGGTGAACAAGAAGTGCAAAATATGGCAGAAATCATGATTGTATAATTTAAAGCAGAAATACAGCTGATATTGACATATTTAATTATTGTGCGTTCATTTAAATCTGCCTCAATATTACTGTAACCAGAAAACTCTTTTAATATAACTATGAGACCTGCATTTTAATGATTTTAAATTACAAACAATGTGATCAATAATATGTGAAAGTGGATTAGGGATACATGTGAAAAAATGTCTTTGAGTTCTGAATTTAAATTCAGACTCCTGACAAAAAAGTCCGAATTCTGACTTTAAACTCAGAACTCAATCAATCAATTTTTCACATGTGACCCTAATCATAGTCCGTAATAATACTATTTAGAATCATTTTTGATGATATTTTACTGTGGGCTAGGCATGGTGTGTATAAATAAAGAACACTGCGTAGATGCCCGTATATAAGATCAGCTGGGAAAAGATGGCTCTGTCATGTTTTGCTCTACAAACTACAAATTGCCATTTCTGTTTTTACCGTGTTAAACCGTCACATATATTAGATAATATTTTTTTAGAAGATTCAAAATAATTGATAATATTATTTTAATAGTAGAAATGTAGGCAATGCGTTTTATTCTATTCATTGTAATACAATAGAAACACTTAAACATTATTCAACAATTCACAATTGTAGGCCTATTTTGTAATCCACGCAGAAATTACGATAATGGGAAAAAAATAGATAGTCTTGTAAAATAAAGAAACCTTGTTCAGAAATAATCCACTCTTCATAACGGATTCATTTTTGTAACATTCTGTTGTCAAAATCCAAAACAGGACAAACTCTTGGACTCGTGTGTGATGTCTGAAGCGCTAATTAGGGCTGACATGTTTTCAAACTCCCCTCAGGAGCGACCTGGAGAAACTGTTCAAAGGAAAACCATCCTCAAATGGTCCCCTGTAATATTTCCTCCCCTCGCCGGCAAATGAGTCCGTGTCGACGAAAATTGCAGGGGCCATTAGACCAAAAAAAACAACAAAGTGTCACAGTTTTCTTTGGGCATTCTTTGAACCGCGCGAGGGGATGTTATTGTATCAATTTTACTTGATAGACCCAATTAGGATATTAGGCTTTTCCTCCTGAATCCGTTTTTGTGCTGAAACGCTTTTGATTCTTGACATCAAAGTTGACTCGAGCTAAAGTTGACTTTGCTTTTAACAAGATATGGGCTTATCCGTAGACGGAGTGTAGTCGCTTATTTTTGCGCAGGCAATATTTTATAATTGTCTAACAATTCAAATCCAAAAACTAAACAAAACATGAAATAAAATTGGATAGATTCATAGTTTTTAGGTTTATCGATAGACTTTCAATGAAAAAAATGGAAATATTACCTCGGCTTGCATAGCCTATAAAAAGATCTCCCAAAGTGAGCATAAATCACTCCTGGCAGTGTGGAGACTGGAATGAAACAACATCGAAGACCTTTTCCCTACCGCTGCATGGCGCTAGGGACCTGCAGGACATATTTTAATATCTATACAATAGCAACAACAGCAGCAACAACAACAACAATAACTAAACAATAATAATAATAACAAAAATAATTTACTACATTTGACTAAATAGGCCAAATCGTTTTAAATAGGTAAATCTCGAAACCTGTTATTAAAGAAAAAAAACGCTTTAAATTTCTCATACTTTTATCTTAATTTGAAAGTAAACTGATATTCTTTAGCCTTTAGTCAGCACTGAACACTCTTTACATGCAACCGTTTTACTACTCAAATAAGAAAAATCTTTAGCAAAAAGTAGGTGTTCATGTTTGTTGACGTTCATGCAACGTCAACAAACAAGAAAAATCTCTTTGCTACTCTTATTACCAGGCACGCGTAAAGCTCTAAATAAAAATATGAAGACATATAAATATGAAAAGACATTGCGTAACTGCATTTCAGAATGGGTTTAATGTTGAATTATTAGGGAATAATAACGCAGAAAAAAAAGACCCGTTTGCAGTCGCGTGCATTCAATAAATCACTTCTGAAAATTCTGAGCTAGTAGGTTATTAAATATATAAAGTCTAATCTATGGTCTTTCAAAGAATACAAATGAAATAAAGAAGGCTGTCCAGCATATAAGTCTAGGTGGTAAAGTTAGGTGGTTATAGTTTAAATGATCTTACTCCATCGGGTTGAGGCCTGCTGTCTCTCTTCTCTGCTCCATGTGCTGCTGCAGCATGACACTGTATACTGGCTGGCATGCTCACACATACACACAAACAAACACACACACACACACACACACCGCTCCAAACACTAGAACAAAATACATCAAAGATCTACTGCGAAAGACAAGAAAATCATCCAAGCAAATTGACTTGCCTTATTGCAAATACACCGGTGTTTTTCACATTACAGTAGCCGGCTGTCCCCCGCCCTCACCCTCCACTACTACTGCTGCTCTCTCCTTCAGAGGGCTGAATAGTAGGCCATGGATGAGTTAGTCACACAAACAACCGACCCGTTGACATCATCTGAAAGCCCCCTCCACAGTTTGACATTGTCACTGTGTGGACAGTGTGTTTGCGTTATCCCAGTTTGAAATGGAGGGCTCGTTTCCAGTGAAAATAACAGAGGGAGATTGCACGAGGTTCAACAGCCTTCACTTCAACTTCAACTAAAAAAAGAAATACTCCAGGGAAAAATATTAAAGTCAATTGATAACAAGTATTGGAGCCACGATGTGACAGTCAATCCTCGCATAGTCAAGAATACAATTCATTATTACCCATAATGTAAATGTAATATTCCCCCTAGGCCAGGTTCAAAATGTTTTGTGTGAAAATGAATTACTTTAAAGAAAAGTGGAAAAACTATTTTAGCATCATAAACTAGTTCATAGGTAAATAACAACTGTTCTATTTATTCAAAGGCATGCATTTGCAAATGCTTCATGTAAGTTAAAGCAGTTTATGAATCTAACATAACCTAATAATCGTTAATTATGATAATGTCTTAGGCCTTTTTGGGGGAAGTCTACTTGTTTTCACTGCAGGTGACACAGAGTTGGTTGGAGTCTTTTTCTTATGAAATTACCAGCAAATACTAAAATGTTCTTAATACACTATATACTACACTACACTATATATATATATATATATATATATATATATATATATATATATATATATATATATATATATATATATATATATATATATATATATATATATACACAGTGAGATAACATACAACAATTGTGATATAAAAAAACATAGCTGTGTTTCATACAGCTTTTGTTTTTTTAAATACAAAATGTTTGCTAGTTAATTATGATGGATATTGCATGATAATTTGCACACTTTTTTCCAGTCAAAACATTCTGACTCTATTGAATTCAGAGAATATTTTGACTGGTGTAACAAACTCTCCTGTCTAAACATGCTCTTCGTGTGATGGATGAATCATGCCTTAAACTATATTACATACCCCATTTAGGAGGAATCTCATATTTCATTAAGCTTTCACAGATAATTGCAAATGTATGCAAGTGTGTGATTAAAATGCAAATGCAGAGTGTAGAAATGTAACAACAGCCGAGGTGTCTTGTGTTCGGCTTGACATAGAAGTAGCTATGTTGCTGTTGTCTTCAGGCTTTTCTGTCCACGTCTGTGTTAACTGATGAACAATGTGTTGAAATACCTGTAACAGGCAACCCGTTTGTCAACTACTGCACGTATGTGTATGAAGGTACACAAATACACTAAGAAATATCCTACTATGCAATTACTATTATTACGCATGAACATTAAATAACTACAGAAGAAGAAAAAACACATATTCAGTTGACCTAGTCGACAAAAAAACAAAAAACACATGAAAACATTATATAACAAGACTAATTCATTTTTCAACATCTCACTTTATCTTCCCTTATCTGACCCACTAATTAACCAATGCATCCTTAGTCCCCCACAAAGAGCATTTTATCCTCTCCGTGTTTTTTCTTTAAGCTGCTGCGATCACATCGGGGGACGAGACCCTGGGCTACCCCCTCCAGCCCCCCACCTCAAAAGAAGACCCTTGTTTGGGACTGTCAGTCAGTCAGGAAAAAGCAGTCCTTGTTCTCTCCATTCGGCACATATCATAACCCAACACTCCCACTCGCCCAGAACTTACACTCCCAAGAAGCGTCTCCAAATCTGATTATTCTTGTGTTTCATCAGGTTGAGAGATTTGGCCGATGGCGTATTGGCATTTGACTTCTGATTTATCCTCCCTCTCCCTCTCAGCTGCAAATGGCTCTCTGCAGCTGGCAGCAATTCCATGAGTAGTATCCGTTTCATTAAATCCTATTCAGTATATTGAAGTTTTTCCCATCTTGCCAATTTGTTTAGGCGCCACCGATAAATTTCACCACTCTTCAGTACTGTTGTCATTCAATGAGAAACATGTTTGTCAAGTTTTTTTGTTTTACAGGACCAAACAGCTTTATCTCTCATACTTCTGCTTCCTTACTACAAAACACTGACATAAATAAGTAACACTTGTCCCAGAGCAACTTCAGTAACGTAACTGTTTGCATAATTCTAAAATTTGCTACATTGGGTCCTAAATTGCTACCCTAACTTAGAGATTTTCATTTTATCTTTCACCAGCTCAACATGCCCTACTTTACCTGTGATACTGAAAGCCATCACTGGAAGGTATTCCCCCATGCTGACACTGTGACCGCTCTGCCCATATGCCATCTTAGTGCCACACCTCCACACCACTTCCATTAGCTGCCAAGAGGAGTAGATCAGTTCGTAGAAGATAAGAATCAGATCTAAAGTGACAGCCAAATGGAAAGTATTAGACACACTTAAAGACACACACCACAGCAGAAGAAAAGGAAGAAAAACCCTAAAGTAAAAAAGAAATCTCCTACCACATCTGAAATTCCGTTCTTTAGTGCATTTTTTAGATCATTTGTTTCAGAGAGATCCCTTTACTCTTTGTCCTCACTGGTTGGCATTGTAAAGTCTATTTACAATGGAGAAGGTATCTTACTGTCGTCCTGTCTCTCAAAAATGACATTCACGTACAAATAGTTTGCATTTACAAGTATGTTTTTTAAGACATTTGATTGCAGTTTTTAATTAATATGTTATATATATCTGCAAACTGTCTTCTGGCAACACCAAATCTTTATACTGAGGTGCTGTATCTGCAAACTGGTCCCTGTCTGCGTATTTCATTTGTTCTCCAACAATATCTATGCCTAAATACTAAAGCATGATTTAGGTTTTTATGTTTATGCTTTGTCAACTAATTTATTTAAGGTTGGAAAAAGAGTGTGGTCTAATGTGTTGATGTTTTAAAAAATATATCCCAAACCCAACCTTTTCCTAACCTAGTTCAACATTTTGGGAAATACACTGACTTGCTTATTGGCTGAGTGTCTCATATGTTTATGTTAAAATGTGGTACCAATCATCCCATATAACTCTCCTGATAAAGTGAAGGAATGTATTTCCCAAAATGTCTAACTTTTTCTCTAACCAACAGCTTTAGTCAACACATTCTCACTCCCAATCAACTCTTTTCAATGTGCAGGGTATGATTAGTTTTGGGCAACAAAACTACTTGGTTATGTTGTTGAAAAAGTATGTTATGTTACATAAGTTAGAATAAGGCAACGCTGACTTTGGTTTCACACAGGACACCAACAGCAGCCTCCTGTGTGAAAGTTCTGTGTTTGACCCATCCGTCCACTTGAACCTGCTCCCTACGCAGACTTTGTTGCTCTTCATATTACATCATCTCGCAGGGCCACAGTCAAAACACAATGCCTCTCATACAGATGCTGAAGCGTGCCGTATGTGTCTTTATCAGACGCTGAGGGCCACTGACAAAGCTGCCGTATTGGATGCGTTTGTAGTGAGAACAAATCTCCAATGTCTGTCCAATGTGCTGTGGTTTGGACAGCCAATTGACCTCTAACCTCTTTGTTTTGTCTTCTTTGAGGTATTTCTCCAAAACATATTTGGAAAAGACAATTATGGCTCAATATCTATGTATATTGATAAGGTTGCTTATTCAGTGTATCTCCAAAATGTTCTTATTCAATCCACTCGCTGTTGGTTCTTGTGTGTGTGTGTGTGTGTGTGTGTTTGTAAATGTGACATTGTGTGTAAGCATCTGTGTGGATTTATGTGCTTAAGCTTTGCCTGAGAAAACTCGCCACTGTTCTCATCACTTTAGTATTCACTCCCTCCAATCTGTTTTCACAACAAAGCAACAAGCTTTAATGTGAAATTCTGTCTGTCTTCCCCCCTCATCTTTTATGAAAAACCTTCACAGGCCTCCATCAGCAGTCCCACTGATCAAAGACACTGACTTTATAACCAAATTAAAAAAAAGCACCAGCCATCACTGTGCCAAAAGTGTATGCATTATGTTTCTTTCTTGGTTTTTGTAGATAGTATATATACGAATGTTTTAGTACTAGTTTGTGCGTTTGTGTGTATGAAGGTTTGTGCCTATTACTGTAACACACACACACACATACACACACACACATGGTACACACATACACATAGTCATTGTGTTTTTTGTGTGGCCCATATTCTCATTGTTGCAGCAGCTCAGGGCACACACCACCATCAAGGAAGAGCTGCTAGATTTTCATTGATTTAAGTTAATAATTACATTTACCCATTACATGTGACTTTGTATCTCTGAAGCTAGGATTGTATAGCAATGCTTAAAACAGCATTGTGAATTAGACAATAATTTGGCAGTGCTTATTGCCATTATATGCTGTTTTACTCTTGGTTTCTGATGTGAAACACTTTGGATATCGGCTGGTTAATGTAAAGTGCTGTATAAATAAATGTTGATTGATTGATCATCTTTCATCTCAAATCAAATAAAGCTAAATCAATGAACCCCAAACGTGTGTGTTTGTGGAAGTGTCACTTAAACTGTGACAATATACAGTATGAGCCCAGCTAAAATTGAGTCTGATGAGAGAAACTGAGGATAGGTAGCAGGCAAGTAGGCTCTTTTGTTATCCAAAATAAAATCTTAATAGGTTAATAGGTTGATTTGGCACACTTACCCCTCAGGCTAACATTTCCAGGGTTCTAACCAGACCCAACTAGCTGGGGCTGATGCATATTTTACATGCTCTCCCAGTGCTGGTGTGGTTTCTACCCTGAATGATGACATGTTGACAGGGACGTACTGTACCGAGCAGGACAACATGTTTACTTTTTGTTCGCTACATCTGAAACAAGGGAGGTTAAATACCATTGACACTGCTACCGTTGGACAGGTATTAGCATGATTATTTTTGGCTCTGTTTTGCTTGTCATACCAGGTGAGAGAGGAAGCACCACATGAGGAAATGAGAGTGATAAAGAGCAGAATAAAGGTGAGCATAAAGTAGGCTAAAAGCAATTTTCTTCTGCTCCTTGTCTTCCTACTTTAGGCCATGTGGAGGTTGTGAGGGCCTTGGCTTTGTAAACATTATTTCTGGCATATTGCAGCTGCCATCAGCTTACATTTATGGCCTGAATTTTAATAATCTGGGAGGTAATATGCTTTAGAAAGATGGAAAACACACCATGCACAGCCAAACATTGCTTTCGTGCCCTCAGCAAGGAGGCCACTCAAGAGGAACATCAAACGCTTGCTCTCCCCGTGCCTGGCCCACGTTAATTGTACTTCTATTGTTCCCACATAGGTCCTTGGGAACCAAAGAAGGGGAAAATTGGCAGAGAAATGAGAGGGAGAGAGAGAGAGAAGGAGAGAGGGAGTGGGAGAGGGAGAGAGAAAGAGTAATGAAGCTAAAGCTGGATAAATACGTTCTAATACAATATTAGACTGATTACTCACCTTATTCTTCTACACATACATGTATGCACATACAGAAGTCAGTCCCATAACGAGAGGAAACTACATGGACAGGCATTTGATTTCCCCTCTGAACTCAAGAACAACATTGATTTTTACATTAAATTTCATGAATCTCATATTATAAATATTGTTGGACGGAATTTAGGGAGGGATTCATTTTGTTGCATCATGACTACAAAACAATGTGATTTTTGGATGTAATTAATTTGTAATTTTAGCCAACAAAACCACAGCAATACATTGAGATTTGTATCAGTAGAAACCCGGTAGTATTTTCGAATGACCGTGCTTCCCTCCCTCATGTACCCCTGAGACTAGATTTCTCTGTATTGTGGGTCTGGAAAAAAGCCTTGGATGACGGAAAAAAATTACCGTCATTGGAGGCATTTTTTTCCCAGAGGAGGTTGGACTCTTTACTCAAAGTGAGCCGAAGAGAGTTGAGTGTCAGCCATCTTGGAGATAAGCTACAGCTATCTCTTTTCAGTAGCCAACTTTTACACATTTTTTATTGTCATTGACACAATGTGCAGTGAGATGTAGGTTGTCACATTCTAACAAACTGCACATACACAGCAAGATAAAAAAACACATTTTAACAACATAGACATTATTTACAGGCTCTGATGATAGACAACAGTACTTGTGCAATGGCAAAGTAAATATAAACTTAGTTAAAGTACTTGTTGAAATATCATATTTAAAGAGCTATGGTGTTGTGAAGTGCTTGTGCAAATGAAACAACATGCAAATGACATAACATAGTGTAATACCAGGAGGAGGGGGGGCTAAGTCCACAAATTAATGAAATAATTCCAAAATGGGACATGCTCGACAAAAGTGATGAAAAAGTCTTAGTATAGTATGTCAAAAAGTAATAAAAAAGTGATAGTATAGTATGACGAAAAAAGTGACAAAATAGGCATAGAATAGCATGTTGAAAAAAGTGATTAAAAAGTCAAGGTATATAGCTTAACAAAGAGCATAGTATATCAAAAAAGTGATAAAATAAGTGATAGTATGACAAAATAAATTATGAAGTCATAGAAAAGTATTTGGAAAAGGTCATAGTATAACATGTCAAAAAAGATGATAAAAAAGTCATAGTATAGCATGTTGAAAAAGTGATAAAAAGTCATAGTATAGTGTGTCAAAAAGATTTGTGGATAGGACCCCTCAGATTTGAAAGTGGACAGATATTGTGGGAAGATATTCTATGTGTGCTGCTGCTGTAACAACTGAGCTAAACAGCCACACAAATGTATAGTCTAGACAAAGAGTCACTATTATCATATATATAATGTATAGTATAGTATGATGCAAAAAGAGATAAAAAGTAATAGTATAGTATGTCAAAAAAGCCATAGTATAGCATTTTGAAAAAAGTGATGAAAGAGTCATAGTATATGTTGAAAAAAGTCATAGCATAGGATATTAAAAAAGTGATAAAAAGTAATAACAATGTTGAAAAAAGTGATAAAAAAGTCATAGTATGGCATGTCGAAAAAAGTGATAAAAAAGTCATAGTATAGCATTATGAAAAAGTAATAGTTTAGCATGTTGAAATAAGTGATGAAAGATTCATAGAATAGTATGTTGAAAAAGTCTCAGTATAGCATATTGAATGAAAGGAATAAAAAAGTCAAAGTATAGTAAGTCGAAAAAGTGATAAAAAAGTAATTCAAAAGTTATTGTATTACATGTCCATACACGTTCTTGAGTCGCAGGGCGATAAAAATTGTGGAAAAAAAGTGGATGGATAGGAGGCCAAAAAGTCATAGTATAGTTTGATTAAAAAAATCATATGTAAAAAAAAGTTGTAAAAAAGTGATAGAATGACAAAAAAATTCAGAAAAAGTCATAGTATAGCATTTCGAAAAACTGGTATAGTATGTCGAGCAAATTTATCGTATAGAATGTTGAAAAAGTGAAGGGATTTGACATTGGACAGAGATAGTGGGAATAAATGTAAGAAACTATTTCAGGTTTGTCTTGAACCCTAGATATTCTGCATTGAGGAATCAGCCTCTGTATATATGTGTTACGGCTCTATCAACTGAGCTAACGGGCCACACAAATGTATAGTATACAGAAAGAGTAACACAATGGCATGTAGAAGAGTGCAATTTAAAAGTCATACTATCCAAAAAAATCATGAAAAGTTATGGTTAAAGTTAAGTATAGCATGTTGATAAAAGTGTTAAAAAAAGTCATAGTATCCGATGTCCAAAAAAAGTTGTTGTGTAGCACTTCGAAACAAAATTATGAAAAAGTCAGCGTAAATTCTTTCAGGAATACCTAACTTTTAATTAGTGCACTCTTAAATCAATTCATCTGTGTATATCTGTGTATATCTGTCGCATATATGCAACTAGTCTCTCCTGATATAAATATAGCTCAGCGTAAATACATAAATTGCAAGGGCAAATCACAGAGTCACAATCCTGCTTTTAAAAATCTGTTTCTCTCTGTGCTATTCAGCTGTCATTGCAGGCAAAGAGTGCAACCCACCTCCTCTTCCACCTCCAGTCATCTACTCCAACTGACCGGTCCGGAGCCTTATTCGGTCTGGTCTTCGGGCTCCTTCGTCGCCACCACCGGCGTCCAGATTCCATCGGGGGGTCTGATGATTCTCTACCCCTGTATAGATATACAAAATATTCGTATAGCAATGGAGTCTAATCACCAAAGAATTTGTACATTTTATTGAGCTGTACAATAAACCTCATTTGCATATCTGCAAACATGTCTCTCCTGATTGAAATGCTATAGTATTTCAAAAAAAGTGGATGGATAGGATCCCTCAGATTTGTAAAGGGACAGAGATAGTTGGAAGAAATGTAAGAATCAATCTTAGGTTTGACTTGAACCCTTGATATTCTGCTTTGAGAAAGAAACCTGTATGTGTGTGCTGCTGCTATAACAACTAAGCTAAACAGCCACACAAATGTCTAGTCTAGACAAAGAGTCACACTATAGCATGTAGAATGGTCGGATTAAAAAAAGTCATACTATTGTATGTTGAAAAAAAGTCATAGTATAGTATGACGAAAAAAGCAATAGCATAGTACAGTATGTCAAAAAAGTGATAAAAAAAGTGATAGTATGATAAAAAAGTCATAAAAAGTCAAAGTACAGTATTTCGAAAAAAAATCATAGCATAGTATGTCGATAAAAGTCATAGTATAGCATGTTGAAAAGAGTGATAAAAAATTCATAGTACAGTATGTCAAAAAAGTCATAGTATAGCATGTCGAAAAAAGTGATAAAACGTCATAGTACAGTATGTCGAAAAAAAATTATAGAATAGTATGTCAAAAAAGAGATAAAAAATCATAGTATAGCATGTCGAAAAAATATATGAAAGATTCATAGTACAGTATGTCTAAAAAGGGATTAAAAAGTCACAGTACAGTCTAAAAAGTTTTTAAGTCTAAAAAATAGATTAAAAAAAGACATAGTATAGCATGTTGAAAAAAGTAATAAAAAAGTCATAGTATAGCATGTCAAAAAATTTTATATTATAGCATTTCGAAAACAGCGATAAAAAAGTCATAGCATAGTACGTGAAAAAAAGTGATAAAAAAAAGTCATGTTGAAAATATTTATAAAAAAGTCATAGTACAGTATGTCAAATTTTTACTTGGGAGTGAACAGTCAACTTGTCGGCATTTATTGCCTCAGGAGTTACCGCCTGACTTGGAGAAGATAATTGAACTATAGTTTATGATCACTGGCAGTTTAAAGTTTAACTTTTCATGTCTGTGCTAGAATAACATCACCAATAAATTGACCAACATTAAAGGCAGATAATGTTAACAGAATCAGATCCATTGTGCGCTGACAATGGAAGCAACCATGTTTTTGCTTGATAAGCATATATGAAAGAGACAAAAATAATAACTGATACTTAATATCCTTAATACAGAAACAAAGCAAGCACAATATGATGATATGCACACATAAGACATACTTCAGTGCTAACAGAGGAACATGGTGCAACAAAAACTACCTAGCAAAAGGCAAACCAGTAAGCACACAGCTGCTTGTCCCCCATACTGCCATGCAGGCTGTGAGAGAACAACCTAACAGGCAGTCGGCAGCAGGACCAAGGTGACTGCAAGTTTAAAGGCCAGGGTTCAGAAAATTAACTGACCCCGTCCTGCCTGACACACTCTAGCTGTACATATTTACGAGGTGTAATTTTTATGTGAGCGCCAGGCAACAACAGGTTTAAGAGGGCCAGTGTAACCTTCCTGGGGCCCGGGGTGACCTGCACCACGGCTACAATAGTTTCCCTGGGCCACAATTAGGACCAGGGCTTCACTAAGTCACCCCAGTTTCAGGCTTTCATGGAGCCTCACGCTGGCCCCAACTCTCCCACTTATTTGCCTTTGATACAGTCATAGCTCTCACTTCTCACCAAGGGAGTGAACAGTTCATACAGTAATTATAATAAACCAAATGCCAGCATACAGCATTGGACACTTTTAATATCATACAGTAAGGAGAGAAATAAAGAAAAGTGAATCTGTCTTCACTCTCTTTTCTTTACTTCATCTATCTATCTCTCTCCTCCCCTCACTTCCCCCTTTTCCTATTTCTATCTCTCTGGGTTGGTGAGCTGTGACAGTTGCCGCGATGCCCTGCGACACAGTGAATATGCAGCGGGGCTCACTGGGTCGGGCCACACAGACTTGTCACCACCGTTCAGCATCAAACCCCAAACTACCAATTAACTCCTGAGCCCACCCCCACCTGCCTGAAGGCACAGTGACCTGCCCCCCCTTCAGTCTGCTCCATTCCACAGAGCACTAACCCCCACTGCCCCTAAGCCCCACTCTGTACTCTCTAAACATGCCCCATGAGATGCTTCATGACTCCCTGACATACAGATGCTTAGAGATATTCTTCCCCATCTGTGTGTATCTGTCCGTCTGTCAGACCTCTGAACTTTACAAAAGAGGATAAAGTCGATTTGTCTGTGCTCGTTCCAGGCAGAGCCCATTGTCGCTATAACAACTTATGATGTGGGGGGAAACAGAGAAAGACATGCTGGCTTTGGCACAAAGGCTGAAGAAGCAGGCAGCGTACATCACAGAGACAAATATAGCGCATGAAAGGGTCAAAGAAATTCAGTTCTAGTGGATTCTATATAGCTTGTTTATCTATACAGCTTATTATTGTTATTATTATTATTATTATCATTATTATTATTATTATCATCCACACATGCAAGATGCTCACAGTGTCTGGTGAAGAGCTGTGTTGCAATAGTAACATTACACCTGTAGAACACCAGATTATGTGAGCAGTACAGAAAAATCACGGAAATACAAACAAGCTGTCAATTCTACGAGACATAATCTATTTCAGCTACCAATAATGTTTTGTTTTAAATATTCCATTCCTACATATAACTCAATGAGTTACTTGTACAGCTTTGCTACCTTTACCTTCAGGTACTGAAGCAGGCACAGGAAATGCTCAAATCACTAAAAAACAGGATTCATGAAAACTGCAGGCGAGATATTGCACCCAAGTAGCAAATACCATGTAAAACTAAAAATTATGAAAAAAAGTTTTTAATGAAAAATAAAAAAAGAATTTTAACAACAATTCTGTCATCTCTGCATTCCAGTCGACTAAACAGTTTAGTTTGCTACTTTTTGTCCTTTAAGTTTAGTTCTGTTTATTTGCTTCTTGCACCTTGCTACATGGTGAAGCAGAAAAGATGGGGAAATGTTAATAATATGAATCAATATTTTTTTCGTCTGTAATATACTTTAAATTTACACTAGCCGAGTGGATTTCTGTAAAATCATTAGCCTTGACTGCTGGGAGGAGAATATTTGACCTAAAGTATCATGAGCAAACTGCTCATTCTGTAAGTCTGCAGGGCTTTTCCCTTTGCTGTCCCACAGGAAACAATTCTGCATTAACATGGACACGTCACATGGCGGAGGATGACACACTCCTATTGCCGCAGAGCTAGCCGCAGCTACCATATCCCTCCAGTCCCCATCACCCAAGAGGTCACCCCCTCAGTATTTAGCAATCCCTTTCACCTTCTGTGTGGCCATAATTACAGGATCACCGGGCTCGGAGAAATGCCTCCGTGCTGAGCTATGTTGGAACTTGTCAGTCTTGCTCCTATTCTGATATTTGTTTTTGACAAAATTAGAAAGCATTTTGTTGTGTGTTTTGCAGGTGTGTGTGTGTGCGTGCGTGCATGCGTGTGTGCGTGTGTGTTTGTATGTGAAACATGTTTGCAGAGAGAGTGTGCATCCACAGTTTCCATTTATTAGAGAGCTTCATTAAGAGGATAAAGCCTCTGGGAATTTTAGTAAACTTACTGATGGGTCCACAGAAGAGTGGGGCCCTCTTGATATCATCCATTAGCACAGCTTGCAGTGTCTGTTTCTGTGAATACATCACTCATCAGACATAAAAAGGAGGGACAAGAGCCTGCTGTACACAGATGGTGAAGAAGTTGTCTCATTAAGGGTTCAGGTTTGAGACAGGAGAAATCTTGTTTAGTACAGATGGATGAGTACAATACTAAAGACTTAATAGCTTGACATGTTTGGCTAAAAAATTGTTTAAAAACTACATGATCTTCTGACTGCTTGTGTTTCTTGCCCTTTCCTGCTATCATAAATAAACCAGAATTATCCTTTACATCTAAGTGTGCTTCTTCACTCCTGCACTAATGGTGACCTTTCCCTGCCTGACTATTTATTGCCTTTTATCTTCCCTACAAAAGTGTCCATGTGATTCATACGAGACATGTGTTGGGTCAGTTGTTCACAGTACAATGGTGAGATGTGATTTGTTTAGCTTTGTGACACAAGGGTCTTCCCAGTCTGCCACACTGTACAGCTTCCTGTGAAACATAGTTGCATCAGTCATCCAAAGTAGTAACTCACTGGAGGCGATAGATACAGTAAGGAAGAAACCTTTTGAGTGAAAAATTAAGTAATTAACTAATTACCTTTAGTCATGATGGGGTAATATTATCAGAGCACACAACTGCATTCTACTCTAAAAAAGATTAGTTTTGTAAGACCAAGGTCACAGTAATCTCAGCAGCTCAGCCTCCATCATTTACCATCTGTGGGACTTGAAATGCCGAAGGGTGACAAGGCATTTTACCAAATCTGGACACCTTTGCTGACAGTACAACAATGGAATCCAGATTTCTGTGGACACATAATATCAAGATTGTGAGCTTTTACTTTACCCATCTCCTCTCATCTCGCTCCTAGTTCAACAAATCACCTGTCGGCTCTCTCCCAATCACTGAGAGAGTTAAAGGGCACGTCGTCATGCTTGTCACTCAGAGCAGTCCCCAATATGAAGCCCTGAACTGCCTGAGTAGTTCGGTCCAGGTTGAGAGAGTGAGAAAAAACAACACACAGTGACTAAAAAGGGAAACAGGAAGTTAGATACAATAGAGGAGACCTTTGATCCATGATGAGGAGGAAGACTTTCCCTCTGGGTGCAAACTATTAATGTGAAAGTGACTGCACATTTGTTATAGCAAATAATGGCCCTAAAATTAGCACACAATGGCAGGCTGACGGGCGACACTTGCACCCAGCCATGCGCAGGAAGGGAGCGGGAGGTTATTGTATAAAAATGAGTGATTTGTTGGGGTTGGGGCTGGTTAAGAGCGCCGGCCAGTCGGCATCTTAGGGTAAAAGAGAAATAGGGAAGATAGAAATTTAGACAACAGACTGTTATGATCGAGCTCCTTCAGAATTGCCAGCATGTTACTGTAGCTGTGTAAAACTATGTGTATAAATCTGTAGTTGCTTTAAGTGTATGTTCATGAAGGAACTCAGCTATTCTGCTTAGGTATCAGTTGAAAGTTCACAATTCAAGCCAGTCAGCAACAAAGTGTGTCTGTGCTTGTGCAAGGTTTTATATTTCTGCCTTTTTATGCTGGTGATTTTTTCATGTATACGACACATGTCCAGAGAAACCAAACACAAGGTCATGGCCTTAGGCAGTAGCCATTCTCACAGCAACACTGTGAAAATGTTGAATAAAAGCTGTGTGTCTTTCCTGCAAACTTAATTCTCAAGCTACCGAATGCTTAAGTATACTTCCCTGTTTTTTCAGGAAAATGTCAGAACATCAATGCAACTGGACAAATGATGTGAGTAAGCCAACAACAAGTTACAGTTTGAGAAAAGCTTAAGCAGGGAACTGTCAGAGGAACTTGACACTGTAATCTTACAGGTCACCCATTTCTCAAGAACAGTTAGGAGACCTGTAAACCTCCTTTAGATCCAGCAGGGATTATGACGCAATCTGCTCTCCACCAGCACACAGCAGCAAATAACAAGAACCAAGCAGACTTTGCTTAGTTGAAAGACAAGGTCTGAAAGCCATCAGAACCAGTGTTCCTCTAATGAAAACAACAAAACCTGATGGAAAGCTTATTTGATTTGCAAAGGTTTTACAAGACCAAATGAAGAAAGAGAGGGTGCAAGAGAAAGAGAAAAAGCAATCTGTTGTGCATTAAGTTTTTTGGACAGCAAAGACTTTTCCCCAGGTGCTAAGGGATTCCAGACATGCTGATGGGAAAGTATGTTATTTTGTGCTTGTGTTTTTGTTTGTATGTGTGCGTACACATGTGTGTTATTCAATAATTTATCACTGTAATGTAGAGAACATTGTTTAAAGAGAGGTCATAATACATGGGAAATGATACAAGTACCCACCTTTACTACCACTTGTTCCTCCT
The DNA here is from genome assembly GCA_026937815.1 of Etheostoma perlongum. NCBI lineage: Eukaryota > Metazoa > Chordata > Actinopteri > Perciformes > Percidae > Etheostoma > Etheostoma perlongum. The sequence goes on from CM049386.1 coordinate 12,128,532, forward strand.
TTTAGTTTTATAAGAGACTAGCCAGCAGCTGTGATTATAAGATCTCATTATCAGTGAGCGCTGGTTACTGGAAATATCTTTATATGGATGCACGCATCTATTTGCGTGCATGCATACACAAACAAAACAGCTGAATTACCAGCACAAAGATAGGCACAGATACTGTAAGTTTGCTGCAGTGTATGAAGCCAAGTAGCTGCAGTGCCATGTAAGTTCCAGTTTGCTGCAGCTGAGAAAAGGCCCTGAGGTAGACGAGCCCCTACTGAGGACACTTTCTATGACCTACTGTAATGGGAATGGCAAAGTATGTGGTGCTGGTTGGTTGTGGAAGACAATAGGGTCTGCTGGGGATCATAACCTGTGTCGGACTGATTAGGAAGAAAGCAGATATTCATTGTTACACCCTCATGGGTGTATTTTACACTATTTACTGGCAATAGTATAAAAAGGAGAGTTGTTTTCGACACAATTCTGGCATCAGCTGATATTTGTTTTTGGGATCAGTGTTATTATCACAATTGTAGTGAGGATTGGAAACGGGGCACAGATGCTCTCCAACAACGTTCTGCTTTGGATGAGAAAGGGCACAAATGTAAAGCAGTGAAATTATCACAGATACAGACAGACAGACATACAGACAGACACAGACAGACAGACAGACAGACAGAAAGATAGAAGAAGAGAAAGATAGATTTGTGAATGACACCGAGAGAGAGAGAGAGAGAGAGAGAGAGAGAGAGAGAGAGAGAGAGAGAGAGAGAGAGAGAGAGAGAGGGAGAGAGAGAGAGAGAGAGGAGAGGGAGAAAAAGAGTAAAATAGTGTCCCCAGCTGGTTTTGGCTATCTAATAAACATGTAAACACTCTGCATTCTCTACCTCATTAGGTGATTGCAGAGGCAGCTTGCTCTCCATAAATCAGGGCCCAGGTTATCAAGGCCTCTGATCTTAACTGTAGTGGGCGCCCAGCTGTCTACAGCCGCACTGACTAGGAACAGCAGGGTTGGAGGAATCCAATTCCCCACCTCTCCCACCTTTCTCATTTTGCAAATAAAAGAGGAGATATGCTCGTAAGTGCGTGAGTACACATGTTAACCGGCCATCAAACTCAAGGTATGTTGTTTGTTGGACCGGAATGCTTTCAGAAAAACTGAGTATAATTTCTCCTTCACAAATGTCAGGTGAATTTATTAGCTAAGTCAGTGTTGCTGGGTTCTTGCGATAGAGGTTTTATTTAATTACAATGGTGAGAAAAGCATAATCTCAAGAGAGCAAGCTTGACTGAAAGATGAAAAAGTTAAAAGAATGAAAAACGGCTGTGTGAGTTTGACTTCAACCGCCTCTCATACCACCATAAAGGTTACTACTTGCCAGGTTCAAGCACAGTATCACTCTCTTATTCCCTAATGTAAAACACACTCTGGCTGTGTGCTAGCTGGCCTACTAAATGTTACAGCGCCATGTGAACTGTCCATGGATTTCTAAAGGCAACCGTCCGGAGCTTGAGTTTCCTCTGAACTTTTCTTGTGGTTGGCTGATTATTCCCTGTTGTAAATCTAACAGGTGTTAATTTAAATAAAATAATTAAATCAGTCAAGTGCAGCATTCACACAGTGGTCACCACTGAAGGTAATTAGATTTATGTTATGGATGATGGTCTGAAAATAAATCCAAAATGGCTTGCAAATTGCCTGTAATTAAGAGCCATAAAGTCTTCAATGCCACAATGCAAATAAAATCACATTGTTACAGTTATTTTGAGAGCCTTGGCTGCAAATGTATCAAATGTCAAAATCTTCACTGGTCATTAAAATATTACATTTATGTCAAGTGAAGAGAGACAATAATAAGAGGGAAAATGATTGTGCAAATGATAAATTACCAAATAAAACCAGTCATTATGTACACTAAAACCTCATGTAAGGTGCTGATGAAGAGATACGTATGTCATTACAATAAATTTGAAAACATCAGTTCCAATGGAAAGGGCAGGTTTGATAAATACTCTCTTCCTGTTAGTGGCCAGCATGTGTGTTGTTGCGATCTATAATTTAGCAATAAACTTATATATTGAACAGCCGGGCACGTTGACTGCAAGAGAGGCCAGTGGGAAGTGGAAGCGTTGAGGGTTGGCGAGGATGTTGAGGTCCTTCTTCAGAGCTTGAAATCTGTTTAAGAGCTGTAGATCCTTTTTGGCCCGCTTTGTGTTGAAAGCCTCCCTCTGTGGACTTAAAATTCAAGGCTCGGGTTCCCGGACGAGGGGTGCGGAATGAACTTTTCCCTAAGTTGTGCCCATGGGGACCTTGTCATTAGCTGATGCAGTAACAGGTGGATGGAAATGCTGTCAACGATGGAGCCATTCCATTGGATGGTTAGTTAGAGGAACAGAAAGCCTCACTGCTATACAGTGTGTTTTGTTACAAGCCACTGTTTATCCTCTTTAATTTAAAATTGAAATTTGAGTCTAAATCCTGGCAATCTTTTGATGCGTGCCGAAACAACTGCTAAGTCAGCATGAGCTAGAAGCGCATTCAGCTCCCAGACTTTTGTCCACTGCATTTCATTCAAATCTGGGTGGAGATCTCTTTGAACTCAAACACTGTAACTGAGCCACCATAACATTAGAGGGATGAAGTCAGCATAAACTTGGATAAAATCATACAATACCACAAAAGAATAAAATATTACAGAAAATTAGAAATTTGTGGCAAACTTTGCAGCAGATATTTTCTTTACACTTGGAAATGCATACCAGCTCGTACAGCAGCATTCATATTGAGGGGCATAAGTTGATTAACTAACAAATGTTAGAAGACTCATGAAAAGCAGGACTTTCTGTTGACTCCCTTAACAATTATATAAGAAATATGAGTGTAATTTCCACATATATACACACACAATTTGAAAGGGAGGAACCACAATGACTCACTGAAAATGTCATTCATTCATGCATGTCACCCAGCTCTGGCCACACCCAAATCAGTGTTGTCAGAGCTGGTGTTTTCCATGGCAGCACCCTATTTGGTCGTGCTGTTGTACGATTTTTTATATAATGGCAAGGGTGTGGAGCTCTTGATAAATGGAGCAATGGAGGCATATGAGGCAGTAGGTATAATGATGAATCTCTATTAACTTATAATGAAACAGCAGCACGTGGCAGATATGCTGTAATTAACTTTATTTTACACCACAACAGAATTCTTTTTCTATTTGCATTGGCAAGTGCAACATGCATGATCGTTGGAAGATACAAAACTACAGTGCAGCAGCAATTTTTTGCCTGGTATTATTCAGATTTACCCTTTAAGTGCCCTGAGATTTTAGATAAGGAATAGCATTCACTTCACTTGCCTAACAGCATTTCCTATGCAGTAATACAATTATTCATACCACTGAACCTCTAGTGAAAAGTTGTGGTCTGTTTACTGTTACAGATATGTGCATTTACTGTAAGAGTGTATGCCAGTAATCTAATACAGAATGGGAAATCCAAGTGTGTAAAACATGTAAATTTGTATTCATTGGTAAGTCCAAAGCTGCAGCACAGATACATTTGTCAGATAAGAGCTATCAAAATAGTTGTATTAGGCAGGATTCTTCATTGGTAGCCAGGGAAATCCCCCAAAATCATGAAAAAAATCATGAAATCCTTGCGTACTTATATGATAATTATGATTATGACTTATGATCTTTATTACAGCTGAGACCCTCAGTTTTGGGAAATCTCTAAAACGTATCTGTTTATACTGAACTATGCTTTGCTATCTTCTGTATTGCATTACAACAAAATAAAATAGTATATTTCACTGAGACACATGTAAAAAGCATTTCCAAAGTTTTAAGTTAGTTTGAATGAGGGCGATGACTAGAGCTACCCTTGTGATGGCAAAGCTGATGTTGCCCTGAATTGTTCCAGTAACATTGTTTCATTATGCGCCTGATGGCTAAGCACAGCTGTCGGCCTGGCAGAAAATTAAGAGTTTGATGGTTATCTGGGCTTCTCTCATTACTCACTTGCTGCAGTAAAGTGTTGTAGCAAAGAGGTACTAGAGAAGAGAAGAGGAGAGGAGAGAAGAGAAGAGAAGAGAACAGGAGAGGATAGTTTACAGTTCCGCAGAGAGCGGGCCAGATGAGCCACTCTTGGTTTGATTAGCAGAGCTGGTTGAGGTGAAGTTAACAGCTATTGACAGGCCAGGCAGGCCACGGCTACTCCTCACCTCTAATCAGCCTTAGCCTTTAATCAAGTCCGATCCTGGGACACAATCTCCAAATTACTGATGAACGGCACTATTGGATTACCTCATGAAGTGAATATGGGCTGCACTGAAACTTATCCAGTCTGCATCAGTAACAAAATGCACAAATATGTTCACATACAGCTACACATGATTTCAGTCCTCAACCAAACAGTATTTTTTCCACATTTGTGCCAGCTCCTGTCGTTTTTCAGAAATTCATAGTCTGTTGGTGCAGCTGCCAATGTGTAATATGTGTAATTTTATGGGAGGCTGCAGAACAAGGAAGCAGAGAATATCCTGGCCACATCTTTAACCTATTGAGGCAGGATGATGTCATGATTAGAAGAGGAAATTGGGAGCCCTCCAGAGCCTAAACACCCCAAGGCTGTCAAGCCAGCCATACAGACGGCTGTAGGGAGGGAGACAGGGACAGAGACAGAGACAGAGACAGAGACAGAGACAGAGACAGACAGAGAGAGAGATAAAGAGAAAGTGTAAGAGAGACAGAGAAAAAAAGAAAGGAGAGAGATGGGGGCTTAGGTTAACCCACAGTGTCAAGATCAAAGCGTAGCACCACTTGGCTGACAAGGAGGGGCAGACTCCAGGGATAAGTGTGTGTATACGTGTTTGTGTATGCATGCAATATGTCTGCCATGGACCCCATCAAGAATTTCTGCCTCTTCACCCAGACCTCATGTCAAATCGTGCTGCGCTATTAAAGATATCTAGACTTGTCTCTTTTTGTCTTCTCCTTTGACTGATTTATTGGCTCCCACATGTGCACACACACAACACGCACCTCATAGAAGGAATCTGTACGTTAAACAAATCAGGCTGTGATGCTCTTTGTGGCTTCCTTTCTCACAGTGGTAAGACACTGAGGTGATGAGGTGAACGAGACAGAGAGCAGAGCCGGGAGGCAAAGAGAGCAACAGAGAGAGTGATTGTACTTCTTGCGCTCATACTCTTGATTCCCTTGCATGGCCCCAATGCACTTGTACATACAGTATATTGTATAATCACATGTGTGAAAGCCCTTAATGAGTTGACCACAAGACTCTCAGTTGAGAGCAGAAGAGGAACAACTGATGGTTTGTAAAGACCAGGGGTGTTTTGACATTTGTTGGTTCTGAGCAACACTAAATCCCTCTCTTACAGTGATCACTGGAGCATTTATCTCCTCTATGTCTGAGAACTCAGCTGAGTTGAACTGGAAGGGTACCAAGATGGGCACAAGGGATTCTGTACGCACACACACTACAACCATTTATTTGCCCTTTATCACGTCCTGGATGTTTTTTTGTTTTTTTTACTAGTCCAGCCAATCAGAAGCAGTTTTTGTGTGTTACTCTGACTTCTGCAGCAGGAAAGCCCCAACTGTGCTTTCCCAGACGTGTTTTTTTCTTCTTCTTCTTAGTTTGGTAATAGTGGTTGTTTATCACTCAGAAGGTCACGTCCCTAAAATGAACTCTGTATAAACAGAAAAAGAAAGAGAGACATTCAGAAGCAGGTTCTGGTTGGTACAGAGCATCCTGTACTTGGCAACTGACATCTGTAGACATGAGCTATAAGGGCAGTGCTCATATTCACACAATATGATCAGGCTTGAGCAGGTTACTGCAGGTGTGTTTGTGTGTGTGTGAGTGAGACACTGAGAGAAAGAGAGAGCTTCAGAAATGTGATGGTTAACCATGTTTTTACTTCAATATTATGAAAAGAAACATGAAAGTGCTGACAAAAACATATTTCAGTCTCTTGATAAAGTAGCATTGTTTGATCTCCTACCCTAAGCCTACGATAATTTCATGCCCTCCTTCAATTTGTGACCATATGCCCCAATAACCTCTTACAAATCACTTCCCCGTCAATGTATAGCTTTGGGCCTTGTGTGTTGCAACAAGTCTAGCCTCACCCTGAGGCCAAGACAGTGAGGGAATCACTTAAAGAGTTTTAAAGGCTCATATTTCCACACCCCTCGCCACATAGATTTCGACTTGCCTTTTGACCTACAACGTCGTAAAATATGTTCTCGCCTCAAACTAAAACAAACAAAACATAATTCTTCCTCAGCTTCTTTTTCAACAAGCTGAACAAGGCAGCAAACAGAGAGGGGGAGACAACAAAGTGCTTCACACGAAGAAGAACCATGTGTTAATGTCTTCTGGTTATTAAGTCATGTTCATGTGTGGACCCCAGGAAGAGTAGCTGTTTTGCATCAACAAATGGGGAGCCTTATAAATACAATAATATCCTGTGTGCAATTGAAGGTTGGTGGAGGCAAAGTCATGAGGTCAGGAGGTCATGAGGTGTGAGCTATGTGTCAGTCTTAGAAATTATTTAGAGGCTCACATGCAGCTTAAAAACAAGTTAATTCCCTCTTTATGTACACATGTCATTCTATTCTGACGAGGGAGCAGCTTTTGAGATGATTTAGAGAAAAAGACATAGCTGGCTCAATTTGAGTATTGCTATATACAGTATAATATAAAAGTGGGGATTAGTATATTTTTGGCAAATGCTGTAAAACAAAAACAGAAGCCTTGACACTTCAGAGATGGGAAAGTAAATGCTGAAGTCAATCATTGCATGAGTTCCGTAGCTAACATTTCAAAGGAGAGTTATGTGTCTAATTATGAGTTCTTCGCTCTTTCTGTGTCAGTTCACATGACATTCTAGCAATGTTGAAGTCATCATTCATGTGCAGAAAAAATAACCACATTTCTAAATCAATTTACTTTTTTTTACTGATATTAATCACAGAAAACTGACATAACATTTCTCTCAGAGTCTGGGTTGCCTTCCCTGCATGATTATCCAGGCAATGTGGACGCACTTGAGGAGGATATCCAAGACTATAACTAGCACTCATCAGTAGTCACCTGATCCTGTGCGGAAGTGTGTTTTAAGACCCACACTCCCTGGAATCCTGAGTTTGTTTAGGCCAGAACCCTCACTTCCTCCTGGTGTGTAAATTACACATACAACAATATATATGTTAGCATTAATATGTATGGTTATGACTGCACTTATGCTGTCAGATCTCAGTGAATGGTCGGGTGATTGCTCTGATGTATGTGTATGAGTGTGTGTGTGTGTGTGTGTGTGTGTGTGTGTGTGTGTATGTTTGTGTTTTTGAGTGTGATTGTAAAATATGTCAGCCCCAGAATGACCCCCATCCTTAGTTTTCAGCTTGGCCAATTTCACCTGAGCCTGTGCGGGTTTCTGGGTGGGAAATAATAGGCTTGGCACTCTGGAAGCTATTTGCTATCAGCATGGATTGATTGGAGTCACAGTCTGACCCCTGTCAGCCTGGTGGAGGGATAGTAAAAAGAGGTTGCTGGTACGGTTGAAATTAGTGACGGGTACCACGAGGGGCCTCTGGTGTGGTGTCAGACCTGATTAGGAGGATCCTGGGCCCCTGACACACTGCCAACAGTGTGCAACCAAAAATGTCCACATGTGCTTGAATGGTCAAATGCACACATATGTACACAGGACATGGTGCCAAGGGCCTCCTGTAAGGAATAGTTTGTATTCGCCATACTACAACATACTACAAAGCACACAAAGGAAGATGATGCTTGTAGAGGAAAAAGGAAAACCAAGAAACCCAAATAATTCCAAGTGATGTACCATTAATTCCTATCCCAAATCAATGCAGGTTGATGTCTGAAGATTTGCTTGGCTGAAGGCTGTGACGGTCCCCCTCCCTGTCAAGAAGGAAAAAGAAATGGAGTAAATGTCGTCACGATCTCAAGAGCACCTTTTTGTCAGAAAATCATACAAAAGCTTTCACGCGAAAATGTGACAAGGCTGCCAAATGTAATATCACTCCTGACATGTGAGTGGAGAGCACTTCAACAGTTAGCCCATCAAAACTCGCTTGATCTCACACTTGTCGCAATTACATGACACGTTAAAGCCATTTCAGCGCCACCATTTCATTCCCCCCCTTTTTTCCTCAGTCATCGCAGACCTTTTTTACCTGTAGGAATGTCTCCTTTTTAATGATATACAGTTGAGTATACTTTACCATACGTTATTTGACAGACCAAAATATTTATGGCTTCATTCAGTGCAACTAGGCAAAGTGAGAGTAAGTTAACAAGAAATCTTGTTGTCCTTAGTCCACGGTAAGGAAACAATAGAGTAAAGCCTGCAGTCTGTACATGTGGGGTGAAGTTGCACCTTTCAGTATATTAGCCATTTTCGGCCATCTTACAATCCTATTTATCACAGCCACTAATCATTTTTGTTTACAATTCAATTGATTCTTCATTTCAGTTTTGTACAGGATAGAGCATTACAGGCTTCTACAGGTGCAATGTTTTTCACTTTATTTTCAGTAATTTTTGGGAAATACTGTCTGTCGAGGGGATCTAAAATTAAGAAAATAAAAACAAATGTAAACAGTTTGAAACTTGAAAGAAAAATATCAGTCAAAACACCTCACTACAACCCCCAAATAAGTCCTTAAACAGTATTTTATATACAGTATGTCTGAATAAGTTTAAACATACATGAATTTCCATGAATATATAAATAATTCTCCTGCTTTATTCAAATAAATACATTTGAATAACTTTTCAACCCAATACAACATGTAAAAACAAGACATTGTAAGAATATAGAGAACATATTTTCAAAGAGATTAGGCCTTTTTCTCTTCTCAGTCAGAAAAGTAGGGAAACAAAGGAAAATGTAGCTAAAAGTCAAAGGAATCTCAAAAGCTTTTGTCTGAAAATCAAAGAAAAGCTTCTTAGAAAAATATGACACACCTGCCAAATATAATATCACTCTTGACACAGTAGTGGAGTGCGCCTCCAACCGTTAGCCCATCAAAAGCCCGCCTGATTACTCTCGTCACGATTACAGGAGACATTAATGCCATTTCTGCTCAGACGTGAATCAAATATGAATGGGTTTCCTCTCTGAAGGGTACAGGGAGGTAACAATGTCTCTGGAAGTATTTTGGAGGTGAAATGTTATTTTGAGTTGATTTTAAGGAGATGGTTCTACTGAAAGATGAGAGTCGATGGAGACACGGAGATGACCCAGTAAGGGCAGAGTGGGGGAAATGAGGAAAAGTGGTGACAAGGAGGAATGGGGATTGAAATAAGAGAACACATACTTAACTTCTGGCTATAGGTTATTAGACTCTATATTACAGCTCCACCTGTTACTTTATATTTACATAGTTCAAGAATATAACTTTCAAAAATGTGGCACTCCATTCTACAAATGAGCAAACATAAATTTTATGTTTATCAGGTCTAACAAATATGTTTTCAAACATATTTCCTTTCAGCATTTGCACTAAACCTGTAGCAATTACAGGTCAAAACGTCATGTTATAAATTCTCTGACTTGATTTTTTAAGTATGATTGGGTGTCTTGAATTTTTTTCCGTTGAAAACGATTGGTTCTCTTCACTTCACAAAATAATTTCTGCGGCTCTGTAAAGGTGAGTGCAGCTATTGAAAAAGAACAGGCATACCATAGATAAAAGCAGTACAGTCACATTATAAATACTGTACAGGATACTGGCCAATAAGGTAGAGATATATATATATATTTTAATTGTGTGTTTATGAACAAATGAAACAATTTACAGAGTGTATCATACTTGTTTTGGCAGCATGTATTTTACAAAGTGATGTTATGTGTCATGAGCCCTTTTTTTGTCAGCCACTGTACTTTTTCACTATGGTTGTAGGCATGACCATGTCTTTCTGTCAGACACCACTTTAGTCCAGAAATAGCTCAACAACTATTTAATGAATTACCAGGACATTTTGTATAGACATTGGTGTTCTGCAGAAGATGAATCCTACAGAATTTAGGGATCCCCTGACTTCTCCTCAGAGTGAGTTGTAACACCTTGTGATCCCTAAAAGCCACTTGAAACCCAAATCCACAACGGCCTTAATTTAGGGTCTTACATTATGTAGGCCTACATAATACTAATCATCCTAAAAGTGTTAAAAATGAGTTCAATCAAAATTCTAAACATGTATTATGTATTGTATTTAAGGAAGTATGGTGTCTGTACCTGCAGAGAACCTGCCTTATTATTTTTTTCGTATTTTGCTGTGTTTGGGACTGGGAAGGCTTCAGCCTTTAGGCACTGGGTGTGTAGCCCCCCAGCCACAGCTCACATGCTCTGAGGGCGTGACTAAAAATGTAGCAACCAGGTGCAAGAGCGTCAGCACACATCAAAGAGGAAGTTGTCCCGTACTCTCTGGTCTAAAGCGTTGTAGTAGGGCCCCACCTTAATATAATTATTATAATCAGAATTAAGTAATTTATAGAAGATACTGTAGTTCTCACTGCTAAAAACACATAACTGAACACTCTAGTGCAGCCAGTTCGTCACCTAACTTTCTGCTTTGCTCCTGTCATAACTACAACCACTATAAACGTTATAGGTTGTAATCGCTGTTTAAATGACCTCTGCAAGCCTTTCTTGGGGAGGAACAGTCTCTTTAGTATTACTCAGCTCTCTTTCTGTGTTGATGGTCACATAACACAAAGTTTAGTTACCTGTGAAGTTCTTTTGTATATTTTAAGGGGTTTTACCCTTTATACTACTTTAATAATTTCAGCTGAACAGCCTGCAGACTAAAAAAAAAAATACTGTTACCACTATTAGGAAATTTGCAAGTCAACTTTGATCTTGGAGATTTGAAACTGTTGTCGTTAAATTGTTGTAAATTTTTAAATTACCACAGTCATTCTTCACAAAGACTCTTGTGTGGCATACCCGAGGCGGGGTTTGAACCCACATCTCTTGGTCATCGGCGTTCCCCACTGGACCATCTCTGGGGGGGATAAAAAACATCCAAAGAGAAATAAAAACCTTTACCTTCCTTCATCTTGTCTTTTCCTTTTGTTACCCCTTAAAAATTCTTAAATAGGCAGATAATTGATTTAAACATCTAAAATACGCAGCTAATCCCCTCAACACTTCCCAAGACATAAGTGATAACCAATCAAACCCTTTAATATAGTGTAATGCATGTATTAGTGTAATCTATTCATTAAATAACCTAAAACCTGTATCACAGAAGTAAAGCAACTCTATGAATTTGAAATTTGGTTTAAATATTGAGATGATAACTCAGCTGAAAAGTCTCAGGAGTTTGAACCGGCTGATGTGTTTTAACCTGGTCTCAAGAGACATACCTACTTCCGCCCACCACAAATATGTACAGTATACAGTCAGGTACATTCTGCCACAGTTTTCAGAAACAAATGTCCACTTTGGATTCACACATGCAGAGAGGAGAGGAGAAAAAGCAAAAAGAACTGTAATGTGAAATATAATGTGCACGGAAATGATTTGCAGTGGACTCCATTATTTTAAGTTATTGCCGTTAAAAGTTTTTTGTGACGCTCAGCAATAATTTTAAACTGCTGTACAGTATATGAATTAGAAGTAGCCTGTCCTTCATGCCTGCACCATGTATTTTTTGTCAGTTGAGATGTTATAACGTTTTTATTCCTTCATTTTAATGTTATCATGCCAGTCTTATTACCAGTAAAATATTACAGTATGCTGTTAGAGAGCATTTATATTTTGGGCATTTTTAAGGCCTTTATCTATATAGGACAGCTGCAGACATGAAAGGGGAGAGAGGGGGGGAATGACATGCAGCATAGGGCCGCAGGTTGGAGTCGAGCCCGTGGCCGTTGTGTCGAGGAGTAAACCTTTATATATGGACACCCCTTCTACAAGGTGAGCTAACCAGGTGCCCGTGAGAGGGCCTTTAAATCCCACAGTTCATATCAGACAGCAAGCATGCAGCTCTGTACCGCCAATATTTATTCAAAATACAGATACTGTATATACATATTTAATGAGTAATTTTGTCACAACCATGCAAAGAGTTGCTCAGTTTTTCCAGTAATGTGAACATCATGGTAACGTGTCCAACTGGCTGTGATTCTCAGGTAGTGGAGTAGTAATTACAGCGCAAATCTGAAAGGAAAAATACATATTACATACATTTTTTTTAAAGATTGTTGTCAGGCATTTAAGGTCTTTATTTCCATAGGAAGATTAAGACATGAAAGGGGTAGAGAGAATGACATGCAGCAAAAGACCGCAGGTCGCAGTCCAACCTGCGGTCGCTGCATTGACCCCTGTCCTGCATTCAGCTCATTAGTCAGGTCACGTTGTGTGAAAGAAAAAGGGGGAGGAGCTCTAGTCTCGTCAAGACAGGTGTGTATGTCATCCCACTACAACGGATCATGCAATAAAACTTAAACATGCGGCAAGCAGAATAAAAACATGCAAACACTAAAACCCTAAAAACACATGCCATTAGTCCATTTAGAAAAACACTATCACAGCAATACACATGCACAATCTAGTTAGTGGTACAGAATCTTATATATTGACATCCACTTTTGACATGAGGATTTATACAATAAAGATAACAATAATGAATAAAATAAAAAATATAATGTATTTGTATTATGTACTGTATGATTCAGATCAATTTGAAATAGAAAGAACCCCACAGCACACAACAGGAGTTGAATGGGTTCACCCACCCAATCACCCCAGAAGAACTACAAGTATGTTAGCTTCGAAACATGCTCTGTGGCCAATCTCTAGTGGGAGTTTTAAAATACATTGGAATATATCTCATAATTAAAAGTTGTCAGTGTAGACTTTTGGATACTGCCTGGGCTTTTTTTGGCATGGTAAACACATTGGTTATCATCAGATTTTTTAAAATCTAATTGTAAAATCGTTGAAAAAAAATAGCTTATACCCATGTTTTATATATTTGACTACAGAAATTTAATTTGATTTAACTTTACTAATGATGTACTAATGAAAGTTTGAATAATTTGAGTTCTAATGACTAAAGCCTTCATTGTACTTAAGACACATCTGCAGATGTGTTGAGTCAAGGGGTACTTATGTTCTTCTTTTAACAAAATCCCCCTTTCCCTCTGTGCATGCACATGTTCTGTATCTGTGCTACGGGTATTACTGTAATCAATACAGTATATTCCTTCTTGTGTACAACATGTGTGAGTGCTCCAGTATCTTGGAGATTATGTACAGGATGCACCTTATGCACCAGAATGAGACTGTCACTCAACAGTCACTCAGGCAGTCAGACAGTTCTACCATGAAATATTCAGCAGTAGGTGCTTCTTCTTCTGGCTTCACCACCATTGAATGCAGTAGTAATATTAAACCTGTCTACCATTCAATCTTTTCTGTTTTCTCTTTTTCCACAGTGATAATATCATGCTATCCTTAAAGGAACACGGCGACTTATTGAGACTTTAGCTTATTCACCATATCCCCCAGAGTTAGATAAAGTTCATACATACCCTTCTCATCTCCATTCGTTAACTCTGTCTGACGCACCCACCACTAGCCCAGCTTACCACAGATCCTGGAGGTAACCAGCTCCAGCTAGCCTACTGCTGCCTACTGAAGGGTATGCATGAACTTATCTAACTCTGGGGGATATGTTGAATAAGATTCAACCTATTAAGTTCCTTAACTCTGTTTCACTGTTTCTTCTCTTTTCCTAATGCAAGACATGGTCTAACAGATTTATGAGTGGTGTATGTGTGTGTTTAGCAGTCAGTTGTGTAGCAGCCTGTTGTGATCAGCTAAAACAACATCCTCAGATCGTCTGAGAAAGAAAGCATGTTTGCTTTTTTTAAATGTTGTTGTTGCACATGCTGCCGTGCAGATTCATTCCCTCTTCCTTTTGTTTTTGCCTAACCTTTCCCTTCTTACACTTCCCTTTCCTTACATTACCCATCTTTGATTCACTCTCCCTTTCCTCAACAGATACCTCACCCTTTCCAACACCCCATTCTTATCATACTACCCCCTTCTCACTTCTTTCTAGCCTTTCTCCACTCGCCATATCTTTGACAGGCAGGGATTACATGGAGGTGCTAATGCGAGCTACTCTACTCCAGATAAGCTCCATTTGTCAACATGTTGCAATTTCCATACCAGACACTGACAAACGTTTGAGTGAATAATTTGCTTACAGTAAAGTCTAATTAAAGTGTGATAATGTTACACCTAATTAGCTAAATTAAGTTTTGTGAAAGTGAACTGGTAAGTGGACCTTACTTGAGGATAAAGCTCTTATCTTTCAACTCTAAGTAACTACCAAATTGGGAAATTATTCATTCTCAAGTCTCAATTCTAAAATATATTCATTCATAAATGTTTTCATTTTTGGATATCACCCTAAATTACAGCCTCTTTGGTTGTATTACACACAATACAGTGGCCACATCACATGACAAATGGAATTTACAATGTCTATGACCAAAGCTTTTCCCAAATGATATGCTTTTCACTTAAACTTCACTTTTTCTGTAATTGTACTGCCTATTAATAAATGTTAATGCAAAAAAAATAATTTGTGACTTTTAGTACATTTTAATAAGTATATTGGACTGGCCTCAATCAACTGTGCTGTGGTAATGGGACTATTGAGTTGGTATATGGTAAGCACTGAGCCTCAAATCCAGTAGGGTCTGTGGATGGCGCCACTAGTAGCCAGCCCGTCTCTCCCCCACCTACGCCCTCCTCCCACCTCCCTAGCAAGGAGCACTCAGACCCAAGGTCCAGGAATTAGCCCCAGCAACCGTCCAGACAACAGATCAATAGGCATGGTCCTGTATTGATAGGGCCACTTGTGCTCCAGAAGTACCTACTAATCCCTGCAGTTTATCAACTGCACTGGCTGCCGGGATCTGTTGCGTGGTACGGTTCTCTGTCGAGCAGACAGGCTTATGCTTATACACACACACACACACACACACACACACACACACACACACACACACACACACACACACTTTCCTGTACACGCTCTTTCTTGCACACTTTATGCCAAACCACCACTCACAGTCTACCCTACCTCTCTCATCATCCTGCCCTTTTCCCTCGAACGTGGCGTCAATTGCATTACCTCGGGTGTTAGGGCCACAGCTATAGAGTTGCCTTGTTTGAGTTAGCCGTGGCTGGGTGGCTGTAACTAAATCCAGTGTCCTGATAAAGGGGCAGGAGGCTGACTGGCTGGTAGACACAAAGTCTGACCGGAGTGTGGCCCATTGATTCTAATGGGCTTTTTAGAGAGCCTAATGATGGGAATCTGTTCACGCCTCGCTTGTCACGCCTAATTACGCCAAAGCAACAATGAGTCCATTCACACTGGCTCAAGTTACCTCTCTAACCCTTTAGAACTGGTTTTGTTCATTTTAGCCAGGGTAAAATGACTCGCTCCTAGCTCATGCACAGATTGGAGGCTGGATGTTGTGGTACCATTTTGCCAACTTCCTGTTAAGTTATCAAGGAATCACAAACTTTTCATTTCTCTTGTCTTATAATGCACTCTTTTTTAAATAAGTTGTCTCCCTTGTCAGTTGTATATATTTTTTTTACACAACTCAGAACTTGTTTGTTTTAGAATAATTTTCTACTAGATTTTCAATCACGTCTTTAATTTACCTATAGGTAGCTTCCAATGGCTTCAATGCAACAATTTTGGTTCAGTGTTTTAGTACTGATTACTCACTTGGGAATTGCAGTTATTGGGTAAGTCCCAATTCCCTTAATTGCAACAGAGCAAAAAATCTTTGGAAACATTGGTAAAACCTTCATGATGGCAGACAGGAGCAATTTATGAGTCTCACAAGGAGCTAGAAACGATGAAATAGGCAAACTGGGATGTACCCACCACTAAATTGAGTTGGGATACAGATGATTTGTATACAACCAAGTGGTAAAAATCTACGTGCCCTAGCCTCAGTGACACCAATTTGTCATTGAATGCTCAGATACCTAACACACCAGTATTTTCCCTCCAACAGCATCTTAAAATTGCAATGAGCTTTTCAGAAAGGATTTTGCTTGGGGTAGAATGGAATAATCTTACCACAAAGCCACCAAGTTGCCCTTAGTGATGAAACACTACAGAAACAAACCCTCACATTGGCTAAAGAAGTTGTTGGTTCCAGCTAGTCAAAAAATCTGGCCAATGGCAACTATACAAAATCACAACATGTTGTTTTTATCCATACTTACCAGTTTAACACATATGTATCTTGTTTGTTTTTGTTTGTATAAGCATGCATTATGTTTTTTTGTAAGGTCAGACTGAGTAGCTTTCTGTGAGCCTTGCAGATGGCCGTACATCAGGTGTATGATGGAGCCAGCAGATAAACTGCATGCACCACTTTGCTCTCTGCCCTTTTTGTGTACACATGATTTTAGCCAGCCACTTAACTGCCAGGATTAGGCCCGAAAGGAAATAATTGCAGGGTGAATGTAGACTGTGTTTGCTGTGTGTGACTTAAAAGATCCATAGACAACTTTAGTCAACCTTTACCTGTGCTTTTGTCTCAGGTCAGAGTGTCTCTGTATGGAGGGGAAAGGGGGGCAAGGTAAGAAAAAGAGAGTGTGCTCTGTGAGTTTGTGGGCTGGACATGGCCATTGCAGTTAGGACTGTTTGGTCGTTTTGACATGAATGCTGTCTAAAGCAGGGGAGTGTCAGTAAATATTGATCTACTGTCTGTTGCTGCATGAGGCACTCTGCCGCAGACTAATTCACCCTCTAGCTTTTCTCTGTTCATCTCCTCTTCTATTCATCAGGCTATTTGACATGGAGACAACAGTTCAAATATGACATGATGTGACATTCAGTATATGGAGCTTTATGCCAGATCTAAAGGCAATTTTAGCAACAAAGAACAAGGAACGGCTCCCATACAAAATTATAGAAATAGTATTAAAGAGGCTGTCTCAAAATCTCCCTTAAATGACTCTTTTGTTAAACTGAATACTTCCTGTAAGTAAATTTTATTAATCAATAAAATCATTTAGACAGTTTTATGGATGAAACAACTAGTGTTTGAGTTTAGGATTGGATACAAGGAGCTGTCAGTGAGAAGATAGATGTGACATCTGATACGATGATTCACATGACACGATGCTATAGCACTTAACTAAAAATATGTAGAGCACAATTTGTGTTTGTGTATGTGTTTGTGTGTGTGTGTGCGCGTGCGTGTGTGTGCTGCAATGTTGCACTGAGCACTGTCATGCCTCTGCTGTATGTCATCTGACCTTGCAACAACACTTCTCCAAAGCTGGTCTTAGGATTGGTGAAAAGATAGGAATAACAGCCACATATAGAGGTCCTGACCGCGACTTCAACCCTCATCCTTCAGAGGCTGGATGAGGAAAGCACTAAGAAGAGAGACATAAATGACTGCCAATAGCAGATACTAATGCATAAGGCCCTGCAGCTATGATTAAACCTTTCAGTCAACAGCAGGCTGCGACTTAACAAGAGATAGGTTTTTAGGTAAATACTAATACAGAGCATGAAAGGAAAGGGCTGGGAAAGGGTGGAGTTTTGTCAGTTTTTGCATGGTTGCACTGTACACTACTTATCCATTCAACATTAACTGTGTAAAGTCTTTGTAAGTACATGCTTAAAAGCATCACAAGAACATATCTGGAATGGGACGCCCTCATCCTTAAGTTCACTAGGTGCCTTAAACATGGCCTTAAGGTGCTGTGATCAGTTGGGCCCTTGATGACTTCACTTCTGCCGCATCTGGAGTATGTCCAACAGATAACATAATTTGTCTTTCGCCAAGGGATGCATTGGGTTGTCTCGTTGGAGGCCTGGGGTAGCTGGATAACACCTAACATGACTTTTTGACAATGTTAATGTGCAAATTCATCCTCACTGGACTCATGAATCATCCAATGCAGCACAGTAAATGCAGAAACAGGCTAGAAAGACAAACATGACATTTTAGGCTTAGGGGATAGACTTGAATGAATTTCTTTTTAGGTATACTTAACAGACATTTGGGCTTTAAACCCACTTGTACATTACAAGTATAGTGTATATAGTGTACATAACATAGTAATAATAATAATAATAATAATAATAATAATAAAAAAATAAAAATGTATTTAATTGCTTGGAGTCCTTCTACTCCAACTGCCCTTTGAACATATTTAGAGTAGTTGTCTATTATTTTAATTTTTAAGATTTCAAATATGAAAGACATGCAAATATGATTGATTCTCTGTTTGTTTTAAGTATTAATGAATTAATTATGACATGATCTTGCTACAACAATATCACAAAATACATTAAGAAAAACCTTGGAAGTCATGATCATGAGCAAAAGATTTTATCACCTTGCTAAATTGAGATGTTACTTTGAAATGATCAAATAACACTTTCCTCTAGGAAAGAAGTTTGTCAATATCAATAAATAACTTCGGTCTTTCTGGCCTCTGGCCTTCTGTATTTAAGGTAATATCTAGTTATCTAAATTTTCTTACAAAACTGTGACTTAAATTCAATACATGGTTGTCACCCCAACTAGTTTGTGAACCCACTAGCCTGTTCACAATCCTCATACAATACCCAAGAGACATTGATATGTTCTGTGATTCTTACATAAAATAATTTGTACAATGATGGGGTTTATGGTAAACCCCTGGGGATGTTGAAAAGAAACTCTCTGAATGCTTCCTTTGAACGGCAACTTGCAAAACAAAGGCATCTTTTTCAATTTCTCAACATCATGAGAATCCTTCACAGGAAACACATTGAGCAACTCTGCTGAGTGTGTACTGTATTGCATTTGTTGTTTGATTCCCAACAGCTTGGTTAAATAATCTGAAAAGACCTCGGAGAAAAGTTAACCAACAAATCTATCTGGTAAAGACAGATGGCACCTCAGGCATTGCCAGGGACAGGTGATAGGGCAAACAGATCTCTAAACTAAACTCATAAGCTCAGAAACTCTCTTCACCTGCCCCATGAATGAACTGATGCCAGTAATGTGACTTGTCATCAAGGATTTACTGTCTATCTGGATAGAACAACAAAGTTACTGTCTTGCAGAAAAGTTTCAAAACTCAAGGCTCATAACATTTATTTTTGTGTGAGAAAATTTCAGATCAGCTGCTTTCTGCTAATATTTCTTAAAAGATACAAAACACACACACAACCTTGATATGAAATATACATACACGTCATCAATCAGCACCTTGAAGAGAACATATTCACAGCTGTCTCAGTTAAGGAAAATCAAAGATGGTGGCGCCAGTTGATCGGCTAAACATGACATCTCGTCCTTGGGTTTTCTTCCTGACAGCCCCTGGTTCTTGTCACCCCAACGCCATCCTGCCTGGCTTCATAACCTGTTGGACAGCACATGTCACAGGCCGGGCCTCTTGGCGTGTCACAGGGATGATCAACCCTGTGTGGCAGCTACCTGACGCCCCGTCTGGCAGCTCACCTCCATCACTGTCACGCTCTCACATTCCAGTTTCTCAAGGCCCCATCACAAGCATGATTTATGGCTTGGAAAATGGTGAACGCTTCAGAACTCGGGCAACACTTTTTTACTGGTTTACTTCTCAGGCAACGTCATACTATACTGACATATGCCAAAATTAATGGCTTTCCAGATATTATCACATTTAACTAACTGGGTTTTGTTGTAAAGTAGATCTCTCTCTGTCTTTTTAGCTACATGATAATTGTTGAGAATGGACGTCTGGCCATCTAGCCGGAGGGTTAGAAAGCTTCTAAAACGTCTTTGTATTTTCTGGCGTTTGACAATCAGGGTCATCTTGATGGCTGACCTTTCTGTTGTTCAGGTCATGCTTGCACAGCAAATATGTGTATTGAGGTGCACTGTTCCAAGCCACCCACAGACACTGAACAGGCTAGTGATGACAGATAAGTAGCGAGACTAGCCCTGACAGGTCACAACTTCTAACACGACGCAACACCTAATAAGTGGTGTTTTTCTGCCAGAAACACATATACACATACACATGAGTGTGGGGCCCAAAGGGTCTTAAAATAATAAAAGAAAGAATAGTTTTTTGGTGGCAAGAGATGAAGAAGGAGTTAGTGAAAGTAACAGAAAGTTTCTCTCCCTCAAGCCTCCACATTGTAATGTTTTGCGTACCATGGAAATAGTTTGGATTTTCATTATTTTGTTTGCATGATTCTTTTAAACAGTCAGCAGCACTGACAGATTTGTATTTTGTCTAATTTTACTCTTCGATTGTACATGTCCTCACCAACTCTAATAAATGAAAGGAAAGAATCAGGAATGTCAACATCTCTGTGAATATCATGTTAAAAGGCCCTGGATTAGGGTTTTGTTTGTTTATGCTGGGTTTTATACATTCACATTGTTTTCCTAAGGCACATTTCAGCCTACGAAGATGAGGTTACAAGTTGGTCATGTCTCTGCGATGCTTCACATGATTTAGCCAATGTGAATGGCGCTGTTTGTTTGTCGGTTTTTGGGGACTTTTTGACAAGACGGCACAAATGGAAATGTTTTCCCAAAATATGACAAAGTATGTTGTGTTGAAATGAACAACAAATAATTTAAGATTTTACTTCAATATTCTTTGTTATTGCAAAAGTTTGTTTATTATAAAATGCACAATAAAGGTGGGTACAAGGTTTAACTTAGTATTCAATAGCTATTTTAAACACTTAACTTCAATACATTTTACAGTATACTGTAAACATCTCTACCTCTTTAAGCAGCCTTGAGCTTTTAGAGTAGATACAAATTTTCAGGTGGGTTTCTTTATAATTTAGCATTTCAATAATTCACTACAGACCTTTTTGAAAATCATTTCACATTCTTTCACTTCCCCATGTCAGAAACATTTAAATTCGATGTCTTCAGACAGCACAGTTACAATTCCCCCCGTGTCGGCACTGATCGATGATTTCAGTTTTGCTCAGTAACATTACCTGCTTCCTCACCAGCCCTTTCAGTCCAGCTGGCACTTAGTCCACCTGACACATGGGAGATGAATATGAAATGCCTCTTGCTTTGTTTCCCTTCACAGCTATTGTTTCCTCTGTGATTAGATTTGAGATTGAAGTGCCCGGTAAAATGATCTGTAGGTGGGGTGTAAGACTGGCACTCTTTAGAAAGTACTTCGGCATGATGCACAATTGACTGCTGTTGCAGTAGAGTTCATATTGTAGCTCCTAGCATGTGTTTGGGATGGATCCAGCCGTTATTTATACTGACCATTTTAGCCAAAAAAATTTACAGAAGGAATTGATGTGGTTGCAATGTCTTAAATAATGTAAAGGTCCCAATTTAAAAATGTAAACAATGGTCATTGATTCCCTAACAAACAGAATACAATACCTTAGCAATTAGATCATCTATGTTTCATTTTCTTTTTAACCCTATGAGCCAGAGGTTCTCATATATGTTAAAAAACAACTTTTTTTATAAATGACTTAATCAACGCTGCTAGCTTTGATGCTATCCACCAGCTTTTCCCATGATCCTGTGGGACAACATTCTGACCAACAAAAAGCTTGTTTATCTGTTTATCTTTAGCTGGTCCATCATTGCAGATGAAACAAATATTGTATATAGTAGGGCTGCTAAAAACGAATCGTTAAAATCAATAAAATTAGATTTTTAAGAGTATCAATTCTTTGTGTTGTGCAACTATTACGCCACTCAATAAGTTGCGGAGATGTTTGAGTATAAAAAAAAAAGCAGAGCAGAAGAAGAGCTGTGACCATCAGAGGCACCTGTAACATTGTTCTGAAACCTATGACGGAAGCAGAGAAATCAATATGTTGATTAATAACAACCCGTTCTCACTCCAAATGCGTAAAATATGGACGTTTGGACAGTCGCTGTCTGTGTCTGACGTGACGAAAAGGCACCCTTTGGCGTGGGTGTAGAACGTACTGAGGAGCAGTGTCTAGACAGTGTTTAGCGAGTAGTGTTTAAGGGGGAATTTCCGTGTTGGGAGGGTGGTCGGGGTGGTGGATGGGTCAAACACAGGACTTTCCCGCAGGAGAGCGGGGTTTGTGTCCTGCGTGTGTCCTTAACAGTCCCGTACTGCCGCTTGTCAGGGACCCGTAAGCACACCCATGACCTTTCCCTAAACCCAACCGCCCCGTTCCAGCGAGTCACAGAATCGTAAGCCCACCCACAAGCTTTTTCTTAACCCAACAGCATCAAACGGGATGCCAACCAAACGTTTGTTGTATGATGCTAAAGGAGACAACCAAGCGTGTGTTATATGATGCTAAAGGAGACAACCAAGCGCGTGTTATATAATGCTAAAGGAGACAACAAAGCGCGTGTTATATAACGCTAAAGGAGACCTTTGCACAACTAGTAACTAAAACAACAAGTATGTAAGTATGTCTTCAGTTGAGTCCAACTTGGAAATTAATGCTTTTTGTTTTTTTATCCAATTCATCAATTAATCGATTATGAAAATAATTGTTAGTTGCAGTGTATACAGTGAAAATAAATCATCCGAGGGGCAGAATAGATAGATATGACCACAAATGGTCAAAAACACTTTAGGCTCAGCAATGCAATGATACAATGGTAAGAGTTCCTTTCATTGCCCATGTCCTCCCAGATCAGCAGTTTAACTTTCTAAACTAACCAGCTTGATATCCAGCTTGCTACATACACCTTTGCTGACACTACATTTTCTGCTAGGTCACCAACCATAATATTCATGAGCTCAATCCAAGTGGACAAGCTCTGTCCAAAATGCTGCAGTTAGCAACTACCTTAGTCACATCTTGCTACCTCAAAACCCATGCAACTACAGTATAGCCATACCAACTCTCCTTAGCTTATCCACTCCCAAAGAGGCTGTTTCTCTGAATGGGAACTGCATCTGTTAAAGCATATAGCTGTCAGAGCAACTTAGCCACCAGCCTTTCAGACGTGGCCCAGGGGGAGCTGTCCTTTCTGGGCCAGTGAAGCCTGATGTTGTTTGTTGTTGTTTCGGGGCCTCGGCTAGCATTATCTGTAGCTGGATGGAATGATGGGCTGCATTGGTGTAAAAAGACTAATTTCACGTTCTTTTAGCACAGACGGCAATGAATTCTTACCTAAGAGTGCCAGCTGGGTTTGAAATTTGATGGTGCCTAGATCTACAGATTGGCTTAAGGGCTGCCACTCTGGGAAGTAGTGACACTGGTTCCAATGTGTGTGTGTGTGTTTGTGTGATTGTGTGTTTGCGTGTGTGTGTGTGTGTGTACAGGGAGTGAGGTTTCCGTAGTTTGGTTGTGTTGACCATTTTGTGGTTCCCTAACTCCATGTTTTAAAGACACACAGGGGCCTTGGAGTGTTTTCAGATGGATATGTAACACTCTGAGCCCTCTACTCAGTGGCAGCAGTGAACTGTGATTAGATCTTTGACCTCTGTAAAGAGACTTGTGTTACATTGTTACTCTAATGTATATTTCTGTTCCATTTCTGAATGTATAATTTGTATAAAAGCTACTTTACAGCACGTGTCAAAAGTGACTAAAGATTTATTTTAGTGTGAGGAAGAAGCAAAGTCTGCAAAAGTCTGACAGATACGTAAACAGACTGACACAAAAAAACACACAAGTACATCTTGACCTATACAGGTTCAAAGCAATTACATGAAAGACTATGCTTTTTGATTAAAAATGTCAATACATGCTGTTTCCTACATCCTGTCCTTTCTCCACAGCGTCTCTCCACTCTGTGCTCCTTCAGGAACAGGTGTTAGGCAGCAGATATGTCAGATGGATTAGGACAAGTTTATGAAGCATTGTCAGTGAGGCCTGAGATTTTGAGATTACACATATGGGCAGGGGCAGTGATAATACAGGGAATTCACACTTTAATCCGCATGTAGAGGATCTACCAAGGGGATATACTGGCAGGATTTATCCATATTTTCAAGCTATCTCTGTTTGTGCCTGTGTATCAGTGAATAATGCCACCCAAGCTGTCAACTCCACTCATCATCGTTGATCTATGTGACTGCAAACAGCTTCTCACATAACCCCAGGAACAGACTCATCATAGACACAGAAAACACACGTATAGATGTAGAATTGAGTTAAGTTGTGAAGCTATTTTATTTATGACCATATCCATGTTTGCTATGGTTTACACTATGATTATGCTCCTTATGTGGCCCGCTAATTGCTGCTATATGATTACAGAAGTTGATATAATAATGTCAGTTTAATTTATCCAATTTACTGGCTTATTTCTGTAACTGATGTCTCAAGCCCCGGCCTCCTCTGCAGTGTGTCTTCTATGAGCCTGCAGTCGAAAAGGGTCAATATCAACATATTACAGAGCTCTGACAGAGCCGCAGACAGTCCCAATGAGACAGGATCAGCAAGTCAGCAGCACCTGCCGCTCTCTGCATGAGGCAACACACACACACACACACACACACACACACACACACACACACACACACACACACACACAAACAGAGCTCAGTCCCAGCTTAATCTAATCAAGTGCGATGGCTAGCTCGATTAATAAAGCCAGCTATTGACTTCTAATTGGCGCCGCTCTGCTCTGCTAATTTCCTGGGACGAAATTACACTAATGCGATTTGCCTGATGGAGTACTTATAGTTGGCTCTCAAGAGAGACAGGCCTTCGAGACAGATAGATAGCAAGGTTGGAGAGAGAGAGAGAGAAAGAAGGGTGGTGGATGTTAAACTTTGATAAAGATCGGAGGCTGTTGTTTCAGTGCAGACCATTTTCTAATCCGTGGCCTGCTGTCTTTGGAAATGTCATCCGGGCCGGTGTATCTTTACTGCTCGCAGAGAGAGAGAGAGAGAGAGAGAGAGAGAGAGAGAGAGAAAGAGAGTAAAGTACAGGACAGCTCGGGCTGCTGACTTTCACTAGTGGAGTGTAATACTAGCCACCTGTCTACATGCTAATGAATTCTCCCCAAACCACTCACTTCTGAGCTCACCGCTGCATGTTCACATACTCAGTCCACACTCTCTCCATTCTCTGATCACATTAGTTTTGGCAACCAAACCTCAGATATCTGCTCACAGTCAAAAGAATACGTGAAACAAACACACACAGACAAGTGAAAATATACTGTATATATATTTTTTTGTAGATCAAGAATGATAGACTAAAGGCCAAACTACATGTTACATTCCTACTAATAAATATTAAATATTAAGTATATTCAGTCATTTTTTGTAATTTAACAAAACACATTCACTTTAAGCACTGCCATCACGTGCGCTTCTGTAAAAATCCCAACCACTCCAAACCCCAACACACAACCAAACATGCGAGAAAGCAAGCACTCACATTCTTTCTCAAACACACGCACATGCACACGCACACACTCCAAAAGCCGTCTTAATTCTGTTTTCACATAAGAAATATTACTGTCAAGGCACAATGACAGATTGTCTTGTGAATTTAGCACTATCTGTTTTTTATTCTGCTCCTAATCCATATTTGTAATCTCAGAGCCTTCCTATGGTAGTAATTCTTGAGTTGCGTTATAGTCCCTCAATGACACATGCAGTAATCCCCAGTTGACACCAATCTTGGAAGCCAGCAGCACCTGTTCCTTCTAAAGATGAGAGAAAACACACCATACTTTCTTGTGATGATTTTTGATTTGTAATTCATCTGAAAACACCAGATTAAACATTCTGTAAACACACTGTTGAAAAAGAATATGTGGATTATATGATTTGTCCAGTGTCTGGTATTTTTAAATGAGATGAGTAACTTCATTAGGAATAATACATGCAGGATTGTTATTAGTGTTGGTTTGTTTATATTATTATTTCTGGCTCCATCAAATATCAAAACAAGAGGACAGTTGCTGCAATTGTTTAGATTTAGGATGAATATTGAGATGACCTTGTCCTTCTACATGTAGAAATATTACTTGTTATAACAACACATCTTACATTTATAATGAGAGATATTGGAGAAATATTCTGCTCTATTAATTCTAATAAAATACATCACCAAACGTTAGGTTTACCACCTGTGTGGTTGTGACATAATATATCATAAAACATTGGATTCAGAAAAGACTACAAAACAACGTTATGTGTTAAACATTCCACATTTTAATAAACATAACACAGTAAATATGAACAAGTGAAAGTTTGAAAATCAAGAGTCCTTCCTTTTATTAATCTTTCTTATCCATGCTTGTGACCTGGATTGTGACAACTTGTCTTGATCCAGTGTTAAGATCCCATATTAGGAAAAGGATTGGTGTGTCTTTGATGCCCTAGATTGCCAGTAATCTTATCTCAGATTAGGAAAGATTAGCAGAGTGCTAAGAATTGGGTACTTATTGGGCCAATAGGGAATCGCTCCTGACATTAAACTGAAGTCAAATCATTTAAAAAAATGGTCAGATCTGGCTGAGAAGTATATAGCTATGAGTGTAGCTTTAGGAATATTTCATGTTTATGCCCTGTACTGTACTTTCCTTTTCTCTGTATTGTAAATCAAAAGCTGATTGTGCTCCCAAGTGATAAACTTGATTTATTAAAAATCTGATCACAAATGTATATTGGATATTAAGCATATGAAACATGCAAGTGTTATTAAAAAAAACCTGATCTGTCTAATCTGGTTCATCAGATTAAACAGATCAGGTTTTTTTTAATAACACTTGGATTTAAATATGGTCACTGTTTGTGTTTGCCTGTTGCTTTAATCTGTCTGAAAACCAGATTAGGTGTCAGAGTCACAGTGTTTATAGGCTCATTTAGAATAAAGAAAATGTCTAACATTTACTTTCAAGAGAGAACACATTGGGAGTGACATACACAGCACCAAGGTCCTGCACGTAGATTTACGCACAGACACAACCTTGAAAATAACATTAAAAAAAACACAGACACACACACACACACACAAACACTATTATTCCCACCCACACTCACAACCAAGAGACGCTAGTTCCTCTTGAACCTTGTCCAAACACACACTCTCTCAATTAGCCCGGGCCGCCAAGGCGACGTCAACACGAACTTCCAAACAATAGGCACAGGGGATTCATAAAGCACAGGGAGGAAACATGAGCTAATACCACTATTCCAATTAAAGAAACATTTGTTGCCTCTGACACCTAAATGTGATTCTCCACAGCTGTGGCATGCTCCAGTACAATGGTAGGTTTGCGAGGGCAGGGTTTGTTGTATTGTTGGCCAGCGATTGTGTGAAAGGTTGAGTCAGGCCCAGGTCTGGTCTCTTGAGAGGTATGCTTCATCACAGCAGAGGAGGCCTTTTGTTTTCCTTTTTCAAAGGATTTCCAGCACTCCCTGCCCCAATCATAGCCCCTATTCAGAAAAAACTGAAAGCTCAAGTGTATGGTGATGGAACATATACAAGTACTTCTCTGGCTGTGATGTTTACTGATGATTGTTGTCTGGGGGGGAAGGCTATTGTGGAGACAACCCACATTTAATATACTGTGTTCTTTGTGAAATTCTGGACAACGATTCAAAGTGTGCCAACAGTTATATCTCATTAGTACTGCATATGTATGTTAGTAATCATGATGACTTTTTATTCTATAGATTATGTTTAGGGCAATCCATTGTCTCAGTATGGTGTTATCCTGTAGCAGTGTGGAGCTGGTGTGTAGTTTCTTTAACAGTAGGGGTCAGTCTTCTCTCCTCCCTAGTGGAGCATTTAGATGAGTCCTGACCCACACAAACACACACCAACAGACAGGCAAAGATACAATCATATAAACATGCATGTACATGTGGTTGCAGCGTTGCACGCACATATCCATGCATGCAAAGAGCTACCAACATCAAATAAATTACACATTCTCTGTTCTCCCCTGTCCCACGGAAAGGTCTGCATGCATTGAATCACAGTAACATAGCCTCCGACAGCGACAGCACTATTGCTTGTCTTGTGGTAGCTGTGGTTAGTGTCATACAAGAACAGCTACTGAGACGCCCATGGACTCAGACAAGCTTCCTGCCAGGGGCCTGTCACTGACTAACCCAGGCTTGGCGTGTCAGCTTTCTCAGGGCCCGAAGGGAAGGCCTTACACTACAAGGAACCATGGCTGCAGCACACACCACACACCAGCCCCAGCCCAAATCACTAACCTGGCCACAGAAACCACAAAGTCCTGTATCCACTTTAAATTGACAGGTTAAAAAAACACTGATCATCCAACTCCAATGATATATTCAACATCAGGGGAACCCTAAACGTAATGTAAATATACTCTTTGCTTGTGTAATACTGCTACATGCTTTAATATTTGATCAAACCACCATCTTAATGTTCTTACATGTTTAAAACCATCAGAAACAAGCAGCATGTTTATTTTCACACAGAAAACAAGGGGAAATCTATTTACAGCATTCAGAAAGACTTCTTAACAACACATTTATAGGACATTCATTTAAACAAAGAACACAAAAAACAAAAATTGATGGTGGGATGGAATTTCTCTTAAATATTTTACCATTGTTCTTTGTGGCCTCTGTTAGCACTGTGGTATTATTGAAATCCGAGGTAAAATAACTTTGGAGGGTGCTTTCCTTTACAAATCTCTCATCTCGAGCAGGCTAACCTGATCCCGTGCAGCCAGACGCTGAGCCGGAGATCTCTGCACTTCCTGGTGTCCCAGTAATGATTGTTAATGATGTCATCTGATCAGGAGAAGAGGATGTGTGTGAGTATGTGTATTTGTGTGTTCAGAATGTGGTCTGTGTGTGTGCATATATTTGCGAGTGAAGATACCTCACCAGATTGAGTAGGGGGTCATTTTATGTTGGCAGGGAGGGGGGTGCAGGAAGCGTGGAGGACAATGAACTCCAGTGTCTGTTCATACAAACATAACTGTCTTCATCTTCACTGAACGAGAGGCCTCCCCTCCCCTGTCCTTAATCCCCACCCCTCACCCATTACTTATAACCCCCCCTCCCCCACTACCCTATTAGCCAGAGCAGGGGTCAGATGGTAATTACTGTTCTGCTTTTCCCTTTTAAACCTATTAAACTCCTTCAGGACACAGACAGGACCTGATTACAGACCACAGGGCTCATCCACCGAACATGAAATACTGACGGTCTTTATGCTCACAGGTGAACATCCTTAACTTTCTATAAATTGTCTTTCTCATGATGTTGTTTCTGTTGGCAGCTATCTTGCTGCAATGTGCAATGTGCAAACTAGAGATGCAGGCACCAAACCAATTCGCACTTTATCACAGGACTGCAACTACTGTTTTTGTGACCTCACGTAACATTATTTGTTGTGCCTTGCCCACCATTACCTGTGACGCATTTCAAACACAATTTTCTATGCACACATAACCTAAGTGTGCCATCCTACATTGGCCCTGAGAGCTCAAACGCAATTGCAATTTAAGAATAAACATGCAAATAAAGAAAACAGATTATGGAGCCAACTGCACACTGTAACACAGAAGACAGCCAAATGTAGCTCAGCGTAAATTCTTTCAGGAAGACCTAGCTATTAATTGATGCACTCCTAAATCAAGTAAGCTGTTATCATAATAAATGTACTGTATATTTTATCATGCGTGTATATAACTGTTGCATCTCTGAAACTAGTCTCTTCTGATTGAAATGTATCTCAGCGTAAATCCTTTCAGGTAGACCTTACACTTCAATGCTCTACCTAACTTGAATCAAGCGTTCACCTTCCTGCTAAACCAATCAGAATTGTTGCACAATGGCAAAGGCCAATCACAGAGTCACAACCCTGCTTTAAATAATTGTTTCTCCCTTTGCCATTCAGCTGTCATTGCAGGCAAAGAGTGCAACCCTCCACCTCCCCTTACACTTCCAGTCATCTACTCCAGCCGGTCAGGAGCTTCCTTTGATCTGGTCTTCGGGCTCTTTCGTCGCCACCACCAGTGTCTAGATTCCATTGGGGGACCTGATAGTTCTCTACCCCTATATAGATATACCAAAGATTCGTATAGCGATGGAGTCTAATCGCCAAAGACTTTGTATGTTTTATTTGAGCAGTACAATAAATCTTATTTGCATATCTGCAAACATGTCTCTCCTGATTGAAATAAAATACACTGAAGTTGGCCCTTGTGTTGAGGTAATGCTTTAAAGTTTGTTTTAGTTTTAAAATTTTGATTATTTTATTTTAACCAATATTATTTTCAGATGCCATCCTCCACTACTGGGATTCAAATGCCAGAATCACACTGACATAAAAATTGCGCCACAGTATCTACCTTCTTTCTTGCATCTCTGTATCCTTCTGACCAGTAAATGTACAGTAACTGTTGTCTGCTTTCACTTGTCACATGTTATCATACTTGTTCCAGTATTTTCACCTGTTTAATTCACAACCAACAAACAGACACACTAATTGCATGTCTTTGGTCCGGGGCATGTATATCAAAGACACAAATGCACAGAAACGGGAAATTAGCATCTTTCCACCTCTTATTTTACTGCTGTTACGAGTGGAAATCAAAACAGTTTCCATATCTCCACCTACCAGGACCCCAGAGAACATGGTCTAGCTGTTAGATGGCCTAAAAGCTGCATCCGTCTCACACAAACAATGTGTAATGATTTCCTCATACAAACGTAAAGATGTGGGCAGACAAGGCATTATAAAAGCCTTGCAGATAGTGCTAATGGAGCCGTGGTTGTTAATGGGCCAGCAGCACTCTCAGTGATAAATGATGCTTATCATACTCAAAGCACCAAGGATTTGTTACCCTTCTCCTTCTGCCATCCTGTGATGCTGTCACTGATAACGCGCTAATGAACTGTGGCATAGTTGAGGCTCGCCATGCATGATATAGCCGGTGTTATATCATGAAACAGTTTTCTACATTTACTGTATGTTCTGTAAAAATAAGTTTTACTTGATGCCAAACTATGAATTTAGATTGTTTTTTAGATTGGATTAGATTAGACTGTATTGTCATTTAGCAGAGTACAGGTACAGAGCCAATGAAATGCAGTTGACATCCAACCAGAAGTGCAACAGAAGCATTAAATACTAAAGTGCAGGTTTAGTACAGTATTCTGTGCAGTTATGTAGACGATAGAGATTAATTATGTACAATGGTGACTAGTTAGATAACTACATGTTTTCTAGATTACATGTCTATAGTAATAATATATGTCTACAGTAATAATATTAATAATAATATATACATATATATACTTATTTGTCTTGTGTTTTGTCCATTTGCATGTGTTTTCTTAAATTGCAGGGCGTTTGCCCCGGTTGGCCACCGTAGGTAACACCCAAAACTGCACAATATATTTATCTTTTTGTTCCATGACCTGCCCATAACATAAACCTGTGCAATATACAATACATATCTATGTCATATATACTGTATATATATACGTATATTGTGCAGTTATGGGTGTTAACTAAGGTGGCCGACAGGGGCAAACGCCCTGCAATTAAGAAAACACATGCAAATGGACAAAACACAAGCAAATTAAGAAAACAACTTCATTAATTTGACTAGGGGAAAACATATGCGCAGCATTTAGCAAACAAGTTGCAAATTCACACAACACAACCAAATACACAAACGTGCTGCAAATACACACAACACAACCAAATACACAAACGCTCTGCAAATACAGAAACGATGCAAAAAGAAAAGCAGATGCAACAAAAAAACGCTGTATCCAGATTTCACAACGGAAGTTCTGCATGCCTCTAGAGGGAGCGCTAAGTTGACCAGCTTGATCTTCGTCCCCACGGGGAGAGAGAGAGAGCGAGCCGGGACCCGGGGCACATTCAATCTCAGAACGCCGTAAAACCGTTCTTTAACTGTCTATGTGTGAAACGGTGTGCTACGTCAAATATTAAGTCTATATTTGAGATATGTTTTCTTTGGTTTGGCGTGTGTGTCTCGGCTCAGGTCACAGGTGATACTCAATCAGCAGAGACGTGTCTGTAAACTTGTGGTAATAACACATTTAAAACTGCATCAGTGTTAACATTGACGTTTTTTTAAGCCATTTTTCATGAAAGGGCTTAATTTTCTCCGAAAGGCGCATCACTGAAGTATAGGCCTCCTCAATATAATATTTGTAATATTGTGATTATACAACAACGGTTACCACCAAAATAAGTAATAAAATAAGTAATCAATCAGTATTTGTATTCT
This sequence comes from Etheostoma perlongum, assembly GCA_026937815.1. Classification (NCBI taxonomy): domain Eukaryota; kingdom Metazoa; phylum Chordata; class Actinopteri; order Perciformes; family Percidae; genus Etheostoma; species Etheostoma perlongum. The sequence goes on from CM049386.1 coordinate 12,160,792, forward strand.
GGAGCAATTCGCTCTTGAAATAATAAAAAACAAAACAGACAGGATTTCTATCTACAGATAGAGCAGGTCTAGACCACACTCCAGAATTTACAAGGACCCAACAGTTCTAGTAGTTTTCATCCAGAGCAAGCAACAGTGCGACAGTGGCGAGGAAAAACTCCCCTTTGGGAAGAAACCTCGGACAGACCCAGGCTCTTGGTAGGCGGTGTCTAACGACCGGTTGGGGTTACAATGAAGAGTGGCAATAACAGTCACAAAAAATAGTAGTTTGTAGTAGTTGTTTGTAGTAGTTCATGGCATAGCAGGGCACTGTGCGGCGTTACAAGGCAAAGCAAGATGTAGCAGGGCACAGCAGGGCATAGCAGGACGTGTAGCGGGACCATGGCGACAGCTGCAACCATGATTTTGGAGCCTCCCTGATCCAAGGAAACATGCTGGGCAAAATTTTTTCAATTCAATTCAATTTTATTTATAGTATCAATTCATAACAAGCATTATCTCGAGACACTTTACAGATAGAGCAGGTCTAGACCACACTCCAGAATTTACAAGGACCCAACAGTTCTAGTATTTTCCTACAGAGCAAGCAACAGTGCGACAGTGGCGAGGAAAAACTTCCTTTTAGGCAGAAACCTCGGTCAGACCCAGGCTCTTGGTAGGCGGTGTCTGACGACCGGTTGGGGTTACAATGAAGAGTGGCAATAACAGTCACAAAATTTTTTAGTATGTAGTAGTTCTTTGTAGTAGTTCATGGCATAGCAGGGCACTGTGCGGCATTACAAGGCACAGCAGGACGTAGCAGGGCACCGCAGGGCATAGCAGGATGTAGCAGGGCATTGCAGGACGTATAGCGGGACCATGGCAACAGCTGCAACCATGATTTTGGGGCCTCCCTGATCCAAGGAAACACGCTGGGGGGAAAAGAACATAAGGACTCCGGGGAATGACTCCCCAGAGCTAGGTTAGTAACAAGCATTTCTGGGACATGGATGCACATAAATGGAAAGATAGAGGAGAGAAGAACTCGGTGTGTCAAAGTAAGTCCCTCAGCAGTCTAAAACTATAGCAGCATAACTAAGAGATACAGGTTAAAGAGAGGAGCCTATCCAGGCCAAAACTCTCCCCAACCAGATCCCATCCCTCTGTCTAAAGGAGATGGGGATGGGAAGGGGGGGGGGGAGAGAGAGAGAGAGAGAGAGAGAGAGAGAGAGAGAGAGAGAGAGAGAGAGACATCATCCCCCTGTCTACATCCATCCCTCTGTCTAGAGGAGGTGGATGAGAGAGAGAGATCCATCCCCCTGTCCAGAGGAGGTGGACGAGTGAGAGAGAGAGAGACAACAGTTATCTCTTTGCCTATAGCAGCGAAACTAACTATAAGCTTTGTCAAAGAGGAAAGTCTTAAGTCTACTCTTAAATGTGGAGACGGTGTCTGCCTCCTGAACCCAAACTGGAACCTGGTTCCATAGGAGAGGAGCCTGATAGCTGAACGCTCTGGCCCCCATTCTACTTTTAGAGACTCTAGGAAACACAAGTAACCCTGCATTCTGGGAGCGTAGTGCTCTTGTAGGGCAGTAAGGTACTATGAGCTCTTTAAGATAAGATGGTGCCTGACCATGAAGAGCTTTGTAGGTGAGAAGAAGGATTTTAAATTCTATTCTGGATTTTTCAGGAAGCCAGTGCAGAGAAGCTAAAACAGGAGAGATGTGATCTCTTTTCCTGTTTCCTGTCAGAACACGTGCTGCAGCATTCTGGATCAGCTGAAGAGTCTTTATGGACTTTTTTGAGCAGCCTGATAATAAAGAATTGCAGTAATCCAGCCTAGAAGTAACAAATGCATGGACTAGTTTTTCTGCATCATTTTTAGACAGGATATTCCTGTGATGAACGTTGAAAAAAGAACATATAGAACATAGAACATCTGCTGAAATAGTTGCATCTGCTTTTCTTTTTGCATCGTTTCTGTATTTGCAGCACGTTTGTGTAGTTGATTGTGTTGTGTGTATTTGCAGAGCGTTTGCTAAATGCTGCGCATACGTTTTGTCAAATTAATGTACTTGTTTTCTTAATTTGCTTGTGTTTTGTCCATTTGCATGGGTTTTCTTAAATTGCAGGGCCTTTGCCTCTGTCGGCCACCGTAGTTAGCAGTGCAAGGGCATTGATGAAACAGTGCAGGAGTACAGTAAATGTAAACATGTAAACAGTGCAGTGCAGTAAATGTGTGAGCCTTTGAATTATTTTCAGATTAAGTAAAGGTGCAAGACAATAAATGCATCACATTTGTATAACAGAAATGCATGCTGTTGTCTCCGTTGCTCTAAATGTCCGCTGATCATCCAACAGTCTCAGAGGACAGTGGCTGACAAAGGTAGGTCATGGCCCTTGTTTGGGTAGCCTTGTCTGGGGAGACAAGCACAGGAGACTGCAGACCACTTGCCAGTCCTACTACTATAGTCTCCAGCTAAATGGGTGTAATTACATCGTGTTTGGCTCCTAACTCATTGGTGGGGGTGGAGGTGATAGGGCATGACCCCACACTTCCAGAACATGACCTGGGAATGTAGACATGAGGCTTGAGTCTGCTTGTGACAATGGCTAGCGTGGTGACCTGGCTAACGGGCCACAGCTGATGTCCTCTGGCACCCATCTGTTTCTTTCACCTCCATGAATCCCATGTGGTGAAGAGGTTTGGATGGAGCAACAAGGCCAATGTGTAGGTAGTATTTACATACTAAATTTTATATTGTCTCAGTACTAGACCCAGGAACAAGATACATTTTTATGTTCTTAAGGATTGTATTATTGTATATAGAAGGAATAATCACAAACGGGAAGCAAATTAGCATTTGGATATTGCTTAAAATGCTAATTAAAGATGTACATTTTAAATTTTATGCAAATATTAGTTATTTTGTGTTCATGCATGTGGGAAAAAAGTCTGTCATTTGTCAACAAGGATGTAAAAATCCGTAGCTCATAAGATTTTCTATTTTCTAAATATCATGAACTAACAAAGAGCACAAATGCGCTCATTCATCTGAAATCTTTTTTAATATATTTGATCTAATACATTCAAAACACATATATCCTCATTAACCATGAACTGACCCAGAGCATTTATATCATCCGGGCTAATACAGTTGTCTTTTGATCTTAGTCATTAATGCACTATTAGGGCTATATTTTATGTACTGTTTTATGCAGCACTCACTATACCTTAGACCTTATTATGAGCAAAATGATCAATATCCAGAAAAAGGTGGTTCTGGAAAGAGAGAGTTTTTCAGTTTGAAAGTAAATTGAGCCCAAACTTTTCTGTCAAAGCAGTAAAAGACATCTCGAAAATTTGTGGTAAATGAGAGGCAGATGTGTATGTTTATAAAGATAAATTGAATTAAAGGCTAGTCCGTGCTTAGTTGCCCAGACTCTGGTTCCTCACTGGCCTTCTAATCATGCTGTCGGTGATTTAACTGGCTTCAACAGGTAATGCTATTTAAGGGGAACTAAGGCAGGCACCAGGAAATGAAACACGGTCGCCTTAACATGGATTGTTGAAGTAGTGGCTTGACTCCCCGACCACTCAAAACACCACAATCCCTTCTCCTTCTTTAGCTCAAATCAGGACCACGGCTAACTGGAAATAAATGAATTAAGTCTTGAAGAAAAATGCTCTCTATGGAATGTATCTGGCTGTATGTGTTACTCTGAGACGTGAACGATGCAAACACATGGCCATGTACACAAGTGCACTCAGATCCACATAGACAAATACCCATACACAGATGCACAAATACAATAATGGTTTCAAAAAGGCACGTACATATTTTCTAAATGGGCAGGCTACATGTTCATTGGCCAAACTCCATTTCCTCTTTACAACCAGGTGTTGCCACATTATTGGGTGCTATTTTTACAATGGCAATTTTTGTCACTACATCTGTGCTAGTTCTTTGGCTACACAGGCTTGGCATGGACATGCTTTTTAAAGCTTAGCCATGATGTGAATATGTCAGTCCCCAACTGATTGATGCACTGCATGCCACATTATGATAAGCATTGCTTTGATTTCATTTGATTTCCTTTGTAAATTCAATTTAGTTCATATCCATTTTCTGACATCTTTCTGAAACAGTGTACAACTGAATATTTAGTATATTATTAGTAGTATAATTTAAATGCAAAGGCTGCCAGTGTCCATGCTAACAGTGTCTGTGATTTAAGGAAAAGTTTGACATTTTTGGTAAATATACATACTTTCTTGCGGCGCGTTAGATGAGAAGATTGATACCATTTTGGGGGGGTTGTGCTGGACTATTTGTTGGTTGGCAACATAAACTCCAGTAAGAAAAAGCGGTGGTTTGTTGTTTTTACACTTTGTTTTTTGTACAGAGTAATATCAGGCTATTTGTCTTGTCATCTATCTCAAAAAGTAAATAATGTATTTCCCAAAATGTCAAACTTTTCTGTTAGATTTAGGCCAAACGGAACCACAAGTCTTAGTCTGATTTATGTTTTTAATATAAATGGAATAATATTATATATGCAATACTTGGATCCATAATGTTCAGTCTTCAGTTGTCAAGCCAGGGCTAGCTTGCCCCCCCCCCCCCCATCCCCTTCTCCTCAGACAGACCCAGCCCTTATCAAGGGGAAGGTCCTTCATAATTCCCTGTCAGGTCTGCCATTTTTCACCTTTGTCTAAAAATACAATGGAGGAGGCGGCGGGGTCTGAAAGATTGCTCAAGAATTGACGGAACAAAGGGAACGGACTTGGATGGGCTAAAAATACAGCACAGCGTGTGAATATGATAAAGGACTACACTAGAGGACGCTGACAAAGCTTTGCTGACTTTCAAGTGGGAGAACAATGTGGCAGACACTTTCAGGGCGTTTGGCTACACACTGTGGCGGCTGGACAGGCTGTGAAGCAGGATGTCAACATCAGCCCTCATGGAGAGAACTAAGGGCTGCTACAATGATGCATATAAAGCAAGAGTGAAGGAATAATCATTCCTATTCTTAGATTTATTTACCATAAATCTAAATACCTTGATGCACACTCATAGATACAATGCTTACAAACATTCTGCATGTATCTGTAAGTTTATAGAGGAATAGAAAGGTAGAGAAATAGAGAGAGCGGCTGAGAAAAAGTCTAATAGAAAAGTGCAATGCGAGATGGGCCTGCGACCCCTCATCTCATCGATTTAGACATGGAGGGCTGGACTTAATTACCTTCAATTTTCCCCTAGCCATCACTTTCCCTGTTGATCACTTTTCCCTTCAAGTGAATGTGTATGTCAGAGAGAGAGGGGGAAAAAGGAAGAGAAAGAGGTGTATGTTTTCAAGGCCAAAGCGTTTGTGGTGGATGCGGTGCTCTGGAAATTGTGGACTCCCTCATCTGTAATCTGATTTCAATGGCACTGCCTTTAGAGGTTGAGTCAATCAGATTTTCTGCCTTGACTGAGTGACTGGGTGGATGTGTGTGTGATGTGTGTGTGTGTGTGTGTGTGTGTGTCTCCACTGCAGAAGGCTAAATTCTTACAAGGCACCACTCAGTCAGTCAGTCAGTCAGTCAGTCAGTCGCTTTCCTAGTGAGGCATCATGGGAGCATTTGATTGGGAGAGTGTAGTCAATTAGACAGTGTGGAGTCATGTGAGACGGTGGGCAAAGAAGAAAAGGAATCATGCAATCACAGGCCAAATCAACAGGTGACTCATAGCTTTCATCGATCATTTTCAGTGACGCCATACACAAAGGACACATGCATCGAGTATCGTGTTGAAACTTTATTCATTTCATACATTGAAGTTACTGTTACCTCAGCCCATGATGCCCAAATCCAAACACCAATCACCACACTGATGATTACGTGTTCAGAAGAGGAAGTGAGAAAATAGAACCTAAAACCTAAACAACCCCCACCAAGACAATCAACATGAACAATTAAACACTCTTGATTGCCGCTCAGGGCTGATGTGCTGACCTCCCTTGAATTTAGCCTGTCCAGTTTCACCACACGCATGCATGCATGCCAACACACAAATGTGGGAACACACGCTCTGATGTGGTGCTGTTTACTGCAATTAGTATCAGTTCATTTACAGCCCACTGACCCAGGGTGACCTGTTGGATTTGGGTCAACAGGGACAGCCAGCGCCACAGTGGAGACGGGTGGGGCGCAAGGTAAGGCAGGACGTCCGTGTGAGAGTGTGTTGTTGTGTGTGTCTGCGAAGAGGGGATGGATGGATGCCTAGTGTTGAAGGAAAATGTGTAAGACAAGTGTGTAATGTCTGTCTGTGTGCACAAGTGTCTAGCAGTGTCTGTCGGCAGATGACAAAAGCTGGTGTGTGTCTAGGTGTTTGAGCACACGTGTGCGACTCGGGGACTGTGTGTGTGTGTGAGCTTATTTCTCATTGTGCTGGACTTCAGAGGCCCAAGCGTCTCCTGCTTCCTCTCGGAGGCAGTGGGTTAAAAATAATGTGGTGTGCAGTGAGCGGCGGGGAGCAAGGCGCAGACAGCTAGGAGCCAGAGCGTCTCACGCACACACATACACACACACACTCACACACCCACACACACACTCAGCCATAGCAGTGGCGCTATATGGATTTCTTTTTTTCTCTTTTATGGATATCTCACTCACAGACTTAATATCCTCATAAATGTTAGCATACAAAAAAGGAAATAGATGGTCATTTATTTACCCACACTTTATCTGATGCCTTTCTTCCAGAATAGACAAAAACAGATTGAACATCTGTCGCACCTTTATCCTTTTCACTTATTCTCCACCTTCAACTTCCATTGTAACCCTTTCACTCTTCTGATATAAGGTTTAAAACTTGTAATTACCCTTAGCGTGGATAGAGTTGAAGGTCTAGGAATACATTTTAATTCTTTGTTAAGGGAGCAACAAGCTCATTGATTCTGAGGACTGTGTCAATAGATCACTTTTCAAGCAGTGGAAACCATCCTTGGTACAGCTCAGGCTGGGTTCTACCTAAGTTAAGAGTACACTACATTTTAGTGGGTTTAAGATAATCCTCTATCAGCAAATTAAGAAACATTCCCACAACGCAAGGTGGCACTGAGACCTCGTAGGTAACTTAGAAAATCTTTGACACTGACATGTGCCAGTTTGCCTCGACTATCTGCAAAGCATGGGAAGAAGAGACCAATGACTCACAGGTAATTGGTCTATCGCAACCTCTCCCCCATCTTCCTCCTCCACCCCCTCCCTATAGCGTGAGGAAGCCAGGGCGGCTGCAGTCTTTCTCCGTGCCGAGATAAGACTGTCTCCAACCGGCCTCGCACACCTCCTGTCATCTGTCTGCTTTCCTTATCAGCTGGCCGGTGCAGCGTGGTGGTGTTGACGCTCTAATTAAACCCACGTGGTCACACCTGCCCCCCTTCACCGCCACCACCTTTGATCTATAGCATCGAATGTTCTCCACTCTATAGTACAGGGTTTTGTGTTATATGATAGCACAAAATTGCAGTGTATCATTGTAATTGTATACCATTTGGTGAACTGCAGTATACACAATGTCCCACTATATGCAAGGGAAATTAATCACAATAAGACACAAACAATAATACAGTTAAAATAACATACAAGTAACAGCAAGAGAAAGGAACAGTTGTTTGATTAAATTCAATAAATGGAAGAAGCTACTGTTTTGAGACTCAGCAGTTTGTATGCTCAAATCAGTGATTAGCTCAGTGTTGTCTCACAACAACAAGTGACTTATCTGTTTGGAGTTTTTGCTCTGTGAGGCCCCAATGGGTCAATATGTTGATGTGTTTGTCAGCAGGTCTGTAGCTTTCTGATAGACTGATGGCCTGTCCACAATGTTGCTCTGCCTTTGATCAAATGTTGGAAATTAGATGTTTGTTATTGTTACATTTTGGCATTTTGGATGATGTTTACTTTTGGTTCTATTGGTACTAATGTAATTTGAGTTGATTTCTTTTTTTTGTAATATTATTGTTTTTTTGTCAACCCACATAAACCACCTGCCTATTGACCCTGAAAAAAGAGTAAGCAAGTAAGATACAAAATCAAATAAAGGTTTAAGACATTGCGCATTACATTGTGTGTTACATTATATGTTCTTCACATTTTAATAATGCACATAAATATTGGTTATTCTGTTAATTTGTGTAATTGAAGTTCTTCTTTTACTTTAATATTGCTGTTCAGCAACCAAATTACAGCAAAAAGTGCCTTTGACAATTCTAGTTAGTTGTTGTGAGGGGAGAGGAGTCCACACCACTCAACATTTTTTACCCTTATCAGATTGGGATGATGATACCAGTGTTTGCAAAGTGGGAGTGTTGTAAAAACAGATTTCTTGGATTATTTCATATTACTGTTACTCAGACCAAATGCACAGTGTCACTGTTTTCCAAAGCAATGTCTTCACACCTTTCTGATTTCCTTATCAGTGCCTTTTGACCTACAACAATTCAACAATTCAATCACCTCCGCTGACAAAATCAATACTCAGTGGAAAGACGCTGATCCTAACCAACAGGTTAAGTGGGTCCAAGCATTCAGGTGAACAAAATAGCCCATTTTGTCTCCACTCACTGTATCTGTGACACTGTGCGCATGATAAGGAGCCACTGATAGAGGTCCGAAGAGATACTTGAGCAGGGAGTTGCACACAAAACGTATACTCATAAATGTTTATAGCTCACCATTAAACTTTGCTTAGATGTTGAATGTGTCACTCACTGATAGCGGAGCCTGTCAGCTGATTTATGGTCATCCCTGAAATTGCCTTAGTGACGCCTGGAGAGGATGACTAACCAACTCAGGTAGGGTCAACAAGCTCAGGCAGTCAGATAAGAGAGAGTGATGCAAAGACAGACACAAAGAGAAAGACAGAGAGGGAGAGCTCTTGGCATGGACAAGAAGAATGAGGGTCACTCCACGTAAACATGGCAGACATCTCTTGATCTGCCCCGAAGACACAAGACCAGATGCAAACTATTTTAACTGATTGTTTTGTTGTTTGTCTGGAGATTTCTCTCAGTGAACACACACATTTATATTTAACATTTTCAAAATCTATTCTTTTTCTACAATGCTGTATTAGCTATCTATTTAAGGTGTGTTTCAGTATGTCCCTGCAGGCAACAAAAGCACTAATGTGGCATTTATCAAGCGTGATATCATTACACAGTGTGTCCATCTTCTGCTCTCTTTCTCTCTCACAGTTGAGACATCAGGCCTCAACACTATTTGTCTCAATCAGCTGCCACTGTTTCCATTTGGCCTGTATACCCATTCAATATTGAAACCAGCAGCTCTTAGTTCAGACATTAAAACTTGTGCAAACACACACACACACACACACACACACACAGCAGCACACCAACATGTCTTGCAGCCACACATCCCACCATAATGCCATTTAGAATAATAGCACTGTGAGCAAATAGCAGTTAACTGTGTTAACGTCTGAATTTGGCCCGCCATGCCTATGCGAGCATCTGTCATCTTTATCAATAAGCAGAAGGTCTGACATGAATCCAATTTGCTCCTCAAAAACCTCTTGTCCCAATGTCATCTACATTCATACGCAAACACGTGCAGTCACTGACAATAATGTCACAGGTGCTTGTGCTGTCCTCTGACCTCAGAAGTGTGTGTATTTGCAGAGATGGACTTCCTCTTCTCCCGATTAAGGCACCCAAATCATGTCAGTGTGCCCCCAGCTGAACCCTGACCATCAAAAACAATGCTAATTTTTGGGTGGTATCTTTGATTTATTTGGTACTACAAATAGAATTGTAGCATTTGAGGGTGGAGGAGCCGGTCCTTCCCCCTGACACTGACCTCCTGACCTCCTTGACCTGAAGGGCGGCTTGGACAAAGGAACCCTTTCCCTTTTAATTCTGCACAAGGAGCGTTATATGGGACCTGACCCTGCGCTCCTCTTAACCTTTTGGACCTCCGGCCCGATGTCCATGATTTAGGGCAAATTTCATTACATGCATTCTCCGGATGAGACTGTTGGCTAAGAGGATGTGGCACTGCAACAACTCAGCCTGATTAAAATGTTAGGTAGGGCAGACAGCGGAGATGACATGTTCAACTCATGTGAAAAAAAGCATGTGTTGCTGCTATTTTGTTGATAAATTCAAACTATTTCCTTATACATACGTACACCATAAAAGCAGTGTAACTCCAAATGAATACATCTTCTTGTCAGCTCTGTTGAACCACAAACATTCTTCCGAATTTCAATTGTACAAAAACGGCTGGATTTGACTTTTTTGATGACAATACTGGCAATTAAATTGTGTCTACCAAATAACCATTCATCTTGTGGGAAATATGTGTAATATGAGCTCTTGGCATTCACACAGTGGAAGTGATAGCCAACATACTCTCTGCAAACAACCCAGCTCGGGAACTTGTGAAGCTGTAACAAGCAGAACAGAATGCCAACACCATGGCGGACAAAAGATGAGTGAGCAGCGTCAGAAAGGGAAGACTCTTGAGAATAGCTGCCATGATAGGCGCCTGGGCCTGTGTGCTGTCTACCTGTCTCTCTTCCTAACTGCCATGTTCTTGTCAGTGTTGACACCCTGTCAGCCCCACCTAGCCAGGGCCCCGTGGGTAGCAGGCAGGCGGCTGAGGTGGAGGTACACAAAGCAGGCAGGCTGAATGGAACTGGCTGGGCTGGGCTCTAATGGAGCCAGCCTTCCAGACGCAGACAATGGCAGGGCCCGAGGCCGGGGCCTGAAACCTGAATCCCTGGCCTGGTATTTTAAGAGGCCTGAGTGGCTCTGGAGCCAGTTGTCAATCAATAGGTGCACACAATCAGGCAAAAACAAGACTTGGAATGGTGGAAAAAAATTAAGACGATGACAGAGGAGAGAAAATATCGACAGATATCCGTTTTTCTTCTTTTTGGTGAGGCAACCTTAAGATTTACCTTTGAGTCTGTTTACACACCACGTAAAACCACACACACTGCTACTCCTTTCAGGCCAAGGTTGCTGCTTACAGACTAAAGTCTTCATTGTCTAAAGGGGTAGGATGAAGAGGCCGTGTGTGTATGCAGGGGGTTCATCAATACACAATGTAATGCTTTCACCATTCTAGGCCGCTGTTGCAGGATGTGTGTTATTGTGTGTGACAGTGTGTGTGTGTGTGTACACATGCCAGAGACAGCAACTGCAGCAGAACTGTGCTCACTGCTCCTTTCACAAACACTTGCATCATTTTGTCAGGAAAAAAAGAACCTGTCTCCTTTTCTCTCCGCTCCTCTGACACCTCACAGACACGGTTTGATGATGCTGCTCTTGAAAGCCAGAACCTGTCTGTATGAAATGACAAGCTGTAATAACCCAGCAAATGACATAATACCTCACATGTATCACAGTGGTAGACGAAGCATACTCTGTTTCTGTATCCCCTTGTACTTCTCACTTTCTTTCTTTTTTAGACTACAGAGTTGTCCCACCATGATCACTAAGTGGAGTGTTTTTGCTTATTTAGCCTGCCTGCCCTTGTTGGTTTCTGTTGGTTTTCTCCTGTAATGCCAACTGTGCTTTAGTTAATGTACTTCACCATTCCCATTGTCTCTCTACTTTTTGTCCAATTACTAAATCATACTACTGCAGAAATGTACCTGTCTTACCCGAGCCTTGGCACCACACAGACCCTGTACTATAGGAGTGCTTAGATTAAATTGTAGTGACTTCTTGCCATTGAGTGTGACTCTCTCCTATAAGTATTAGTGAAAGATAAAAACCAATCAACTTTGCCACTTAACATGGATTCTATTTGTCAATTAAGAAAACTTTTAGGACAGTTAAAATATTCCTGTGTGAACATGCTGCCTTACCTTATTAGTCAATTCCAGAAAGCGGTGAAAGGACTTATGCAAGAGCATCTCCTCGGGGTTTAGTCAGGATCAACAACAGTTCATTTACTTGCGGCGTCGGATGTTCTGCCAGATGTCCCTCGCAATGCAAAACTCGAGAAACAAAATTCGAGAAACAACAACAAACTTCAAGCTAGCAAGCTACATGCTGAAAATTGCAAGTTTTGAAGAAAATGTGGATTGTGCAACAAGCCAGGCCTGCTTGGTTCCTCCGGGGAATGATTGTAAAGATTTACAACTTACAATTCTTAAGTTTTCAGCATTTACAATAACTCTTTGGGACCAATTGGCGGGGATTTTCTATGGACAAAATACATACAGCAATACACTGGTAAGAGAAAATTACATTTAACCATGTGTCTAATGTAGCTAATTTAAATAGCTTACATTACTGTATTGTCTGAACAGTTAACGTCATTTATGTGGCGTTTTCTTTTGCGAGGTGCAAAAACAAGTTAATTCCTGAAAACATTTTGTAAATCCACCATCCTTGTGACCAAAACTTAGCGCCGCCCAAAATGATTGGGTTGTTTGCATTTCTTTAAACCAATTACAATCATTTTTTTGTCCATTCCAGGAGTGTATGTGCGAGAAGGACTCCGATTCTTTTCTTAAGTAAAAGTAGCAAACTCACAATTGTAAAAATACTATAAGTAAAAGTCCTACATTCAAACTTTACTGAAGTAAAAATAGTAATATCAGAGAGTCTTTCAGAGAGTCACATGAATAACTATTATATTACTGGATAATTTCTATGTAGGCTTAAGACATATTTTAAAGTACAATTCATCCCTACCAATGTTAAGGTGCGGCTGAATTGTCCCCACAATGTACTGTTTTTATTGAATAACTTTAAAAATTGTATAATTTTACTGTCATACTTAACGTCAAAAAAAGTATCTGTTCTTTTCCAAAGTGGCCTTTCCTCTGGGAAGCCATGCTGTAGGTTTGAGTGTTTATAAAAAAAAATGCATTAAAAACAGCTGTCAGAGATGCAGTGGTGCTTTGAAGAGTGCCTGTACAGTGCTGTAAAGCATCTCTTCCTAACGTGGGCGTAAGGAAAGGATTTTGTCATTTACATTTAAAAAAAAAAAAAAAGATCAACACAAACAGGACAGGAATTCAAAGTGCTGCATTACAGTACATTAAGTACATTAATTACATAACAATAATAACAACACTTGCATTAGTTGTCATAGCACTTGAGCTACTCAACTCAACTAAATATGTAAGCTATCAGGAGATTGGTCAAAATATTCTGTCAAGGGCCAAAGTTAGTTGGGTTGGGTGTCTGAGATTACACACACTAACCCTGACTGGAGTGTTGCAGCTCTCTTTGCCTGTGAGATGCAGATTAGAAGTGACCAGTGGGAACATCAGAGAGCGGCGCCTGCCTCGTGTTTGTCAGTGAAACATGCGTCCAGACACATCTGCAAGCAGTTGACTGGGCCTTTTCCTGCCGCTCTGTTCCTGAGAGGTCTGGAAGGGTGACACGCCGATGCTGACCTTATTGTGCCCCGCCTGTCACTTAACCTTCATGTTAGATGTCAGCTCCCCTGCCGCCACCATTAAATCGCCCCAACCCTGACACCAAACACGACGCACGCTCAGTTTAAAGTTGTGACCTCGAACTTGTAGAAGAGAAGGGAAACAGCCACCCAGCCAAAAAGCCTTTTAAATGTTTCCATCTACTGTGTTGAAAGCTAGAATCTCTGTATATGTTCAAACAAATAGTCTTGTGTTGGATAATGTATATGGAGCACTAGAAAAGATACATGATAGGCAGTTGCATAGCTTGTCTGACATTGAATTAGAAGCATGAAGTTCACCTCTCTTAAAATACATATTGGGCAGTAAGTAACCCGACCGTATGACCATGCCTATACTAAAATGATACCAACTCATAAAGGTGAATCTGAAACCCTGAAAACAAGCAATTTCTCACCTAAAGCGTTTATGATCCGCAGGCTTCGAAACCACACTAGTCCTTGTGATAAACTGTCTCAAAAAAGTTTACATTTTCTCTGCCTCTGGAGCCCTAGAAACACAAGTTTGCACTGTATAAATCTGTCAGGGCTGCAGGGTTGAGCATATACAGAGTCGTCTTGATTTACTCATTCCAGATGGGAGATTACAGGACTGTGGTGAAGCATTGGAGCATCACACACACTACTCCATCCATCCACTCTCCTGCTGCCCTTTGATGGAGATCCCTCTTGTCTTGGCGGTGAACATCATGAGATTTCTAACAAACAAACAAAAGCACAAAAGATTTTTAATGGTTGGCTTTCAGGGGAGGTACTGTGCAAATAATGAAACACATTTGTGACACTGTTTTTCAGACACTGTATCTGGAACAAATAATGTATGAGCTTGCAGGAACAAATCCAGCACATGATACACTGAGCATGTGTCAGATTATATGAGGATTCCCCATTGTTTCAGCACAATAATACATTGTTAATTATGTATTCATACATTTCCCCACTGTTGTCTCCTGGGTGAAGTTATAATTTGCAAAAACAGGTGTGTGTATGTGTGTGTGCGTGTGCGTGTGTGTGTGAGTCTGCAAGTGCTTATGTGTTGTGGGCAGCACACTTTTCTCCCTAAGGGCTTAGCCGGGGGTGCGTAAACAGTGATCCTATGGTGCTGAGCGGAACAATTCAGTGTCAGGGAAAAGGTCAGCTATCGCTGCTTAGCTCCATCAGGTCAAAGAAAAACACAAAAAGAAGGAAAGGAAGGAAAGAGCAGGCTAAAGTGGTGAGGGCCCTGAGAATATGTTTCCAATAGTCCCTCGTCAGGCTGTGTTAGCATCTGTGTCCAACACATGCACCGGAGGGATCATGACCCTCCACTTCCCCTTCCCTTGCTCTCCCCAGTGGGCAGAAAAGGCCTGCAAGGTCACCACAGAGCTGAATAGGGCACAGTGAGGCACAATATAAACTGACCCCCAGCAACCACCCTCCCCTAAACCCCCACACACACCCCCTGGACATTTCCAGAGAGGACAGGACCAGGGAGGTCCTACCCCATCCCTGTCAGGGTCACTGTCAGCCTGCAAAATCACACCAGCGCCGGAAGCATCAGGCTGAAGGGAGAAGAGCAAGAGAGCTTATGCCTTTGCCCAATGCCTGTTCATCTAAGAAGCAAGTTTAAAGCTAAAATAGAAAGGTTTGGGCTGAAATTGGTGGGAACACGTCTCCCATGCAGGACTCTATCACTGGAGGCACCCTGTTGATCACACTGTAGCCAGTGGTACTGTCGGCCATGATCACTGTACACACAGGCCAAGCACGACTTAAACACAGACAGACCGCAGAGACCTTTATGCTGCTTCTACCTGCAGTAACACGACTCATGTGTGGCATTATAAGCCATAATAGAAAGTGATGGGCTTACAGAAAAGATGAGGATCATTTCAAAAATATTGTCTTTTTGGTTAGAAAGGAAAATCTTGGAGTATTGAATTTTGTGTTTTATTGTGGTTGAGGGGTACACTTAACATACACCACTGCAATTTATAATCAATATTCAATCACTGCTCTCAGCCAACACCACATTACAGATTAGGTGTGTAAATGTGTCTACCCGTGTAATACTTGAGGATTAAATGCATCAGGTCTAACCCACTTTATACATAATAATGTGCAAAGTAAACAACTAGAGTAAGCACAGACAGATAAAAAACTACAACTATGACACATTTCCATTATCTTATCTCTACAAGGCCCCATGATTGAGTGAAAAAGAAATATGATACAAAATATGGTGTAACGTTCTTAAAAAAAGACATTGTTGAGGGTAAGGAAGAGATAAGTCAAACTGACTGGGAAACAATAACGAATACGTTGGTGAGTCATTTTACGTCACATCACAAAATGATTCAAAGAGCCCCAGTTAAATTATATTCATGGAAATAAAATATTGGTAGAAATTCATGGTCATTTGTTCCATTTGGTAATGAAAAAAAACTCATTTCATTTAATAGAATGTAGTCCTCCTTGTGTATTTTCTACAATCAGATTTTTTTTTTATCAGACTTTTGCAGTACTGTTTCATCATAAAAATAAAATAAAACATAAAAACCACAAGTTAGGTACAAAGAGCCCCAGATTCTTCTGCTTGACATAGGGAAAATAATTATTAATTAGGAAGGAGCATTTCACTTAATTAGTTATTTTGTTAAGGAAATAGAGGGAGATAAACTCATCGAAATGCGTGGTTGAGTTTTCCAATGCATAACCATGAAAATAACAGGAGGGGGCTGGAGGAGGGGAAGAGGGAAAAAAGAAAGGAAAAAACATCCCTGGCTAATTTAAATACAGTCTTATTAGTCTAATGACCAAAGTCTGTGATCACTACTCATCACCATTAATGCCACGACTCTCCCCTACTCTGATTGCCCAAGGCTTAGCTTTTTTCCCTTAGCCCACATTCGGCTGGGGAACCAACGCGTTTTCCCTTCCGCTACACATGAAATGTGACATGAGGACACTAATGTATGTGGAAAAGGGACGGAAAGCAGGGATGTGAGACACTCTGCACTCCTCCTTTTGCGGTTAATGATATGACGTGCTGCACGGAAACCAAAAACTCCTCTCCTTTTAAAAGCCATCAGCTTTGAGGCATGTTTCTATTAAGAACACTCCTAAATGTTATAATAGGTGGCCCTAACAAGCTTCGGCCTTGCTCTCCTATCTGCCTTCCTCAACGACCATACTGGCTGCATGCTGATGCTTATCAAAATGATGAATGCAGCATTAAGTTCAAATGAGTTGGAAGATTGGAAAAAGGAGGAAAAGTCGTGTTTATCATTGCATGAATTGGTTCTGTTTTCTGCTTCATGTTGCACAAAGACTGCTTATTATTTTAACCACATGTTTTTAGATATCAGAAATCGTGTAATAAGACTATAATATACAAAAAACAGGCTAGCCTTATGTGAATGCATTGGGAAATTGAATTTTAGTGAGAGAAAGATACACAGAGAAACAATGGTGATTAGTTGTAGAGTATACGTCTTCACTTGGATACATCCAGTTTTCTGAATACTGTCCCTTCTTTGACCTTGCACACAGTACTTCATCACCTGCATTTCCACTGATCATTTAAGTCTTTCCTTAAAACATCCCAGAGTAGTGTCAGTAGAAATCAATGTTTTTTGTAATCATGTTTTTTCATGGGCACAAATTCACTGCTCTAATATCAGGGAATGTATTCCTCATGGTATATTTTATTATAAGCAATTGCCTTGCCAACAGCTTTATAAGTCTTATACAGCCAATATGAAAGAGGTGTTTTCAAGGGCAAAACCCCAATGAAAGAAAACCTTGGTGATTATTAGAACAACAAATGAGGTCTGAAGTAATTTTAAGCCATGAAATAAAAGGCATGTCTCTTTGATGAATTCAAACATGTCACTTTTTCACATATTGGCAGCACATGACAAAACAAACAAGCCACCAAACATCAGGTGAAAACATGAAAGTCACACGTCTAATGCCCTGCGTCACCAGGCGTGATTCCACTCTGCCAGACAAAGTGGCACAGCTGGCAGAGAAAAGAGCAAGCAGAAAGCAGGCAGCGTGTTAAATGACCTGGGGATGTGAATAACCTTGGTGACTGGGGAAGGCCAGCACTAATTAGCGCGAGGCAGCCATGTTGGCTGTCAGGGCATTGTCACAGGGGCACAGTCCTTGGATTCTCCCCCATGGATGTCCTCGTCACTCCCTTGCTACTACCCCAATCAAGACCCTCGGGAGGACTGTTCACCCCCTCTCGCGCCAGCCTTGACCCCACGCATGATAATGAGGGGGATGTTCGGTAGAAGAAAAGACTGACCCAAACTGTATCAGTCAAATGCTAGCCCGCTAACACCACATCATTATTACTGTCACCTTACTTTACTACCACTCCATCGATGATTCAGCATTCTACTTGAATATTAACACCTTGAGAACCTGCATTTTGAACCATAGCTACAACATACATTGTATTAAGTATAAAACATATTTCCATGTTTAGGCATTTGGTATGGTAATGTTAAACAGTATGACCAATGGTATGACTTCTTACACACATAAAGAGGGGCTAGGCTAATTTCTCCTCAGCATGGGTGTTGGAAGTGAGAACAGCACTTGCAGCCAAACTTGTCTGTCAATCATTTATTGGGATTCTGACATCACGTCTCAAAAAATGTTGCCATACTATCACGGTATCAACAATCTGCATCCCCCTGCACATAGTTTAGCATTCTCCCAATGCCAGACCACTATGGAATTAATATTCATTGCTGTTAATTTATGGATTCATTTATCACCCACATCTTATTTGCTTCTCGTAATCGACCCTGGGGGTCTGACTATGGCCTTGGCTGGCCACCAGTGCTGGAGCTTTATTCCTCTTCACACAGGCCTAGTGTTAATGCCGCTGGCCAAGTTCACAGATTTGACTGACTGTGGACTTAATGCCGCTTGCCTTGTTTTCAGCACTTGTCCCTCCAGATTTGCCACCCTGGCTGCACAATTTCCTCCAATTCTAATTATTCATCAGCTCGTTATGCCTGTGCCTGGGCGCCTCCCCTAATTAGAGGCGACGCAGGGTTTGGTCCCAGGCTAGCCCCGAGTGAGGGAACCAGTTCAGAACCAGTCCGCGGCGTGCACTCATGGAGGACTGGGTAACTGCCAGCCTCTCCAAGTGCACGGGGGAGAGGAAGGGTCTGTCTTGACAGTGATGATGTGACGTGCCTTCAGTCTCTCTCTCTCTCTCTCTCTCACACACACACACACACCATCATTTTGCTATGCCCCATATCTATATATCTATTAGCATAACCTCTAGATATTAAGAACCCTGGAATAGTGGAGTTTTTTTTGTCTCAGTGGTGTGATGAATTGCCAGTATAGTGTGAATTTGTTTTTATTATGCAATGAAGCTGGTATGGTAACGCAGAGCTGCTGAGAACAGTGTCAGTGGGCATTGTAGAAGAGCGTGAATTATATATATAATTATATAATTATATAATATATAATATTAACATCAGGCCTTACACACAAAATAGCCTCTCGAGCTGAAAACCAGCTGAAATGTTCCAATATTATTAAAATTAACAATTCTGAAAGATATGTCACAAACAATGGCCTCCCGTTCAGATAACAGAGACATATACTCTCATGTACTGATAATATCAATTGTATTTGGCTACACAAGGAACCAAAGCAATAATCATTGAGAAAAAAAATCTTATAGTCCAGGAAAACTTTGCTAAGGAAGGACTATTCTCCTACATCAGTACATTAGATTCACCAGCACAGCTGCACAGAGGGGAGGACTTCATGGTAACATGTTAACATTATCCTACAGCTACTGAACCCCAAGACCTTTTCAGCTACAGCTGTTTATGCAGGCTCATAATGGCCCTTTGGGACAGCATGTTTAACTTTTTGTAAAGAGGTTAGCAACTTAGATGGCTGGCAGCTGATTGTGCAGTTCATACAGCCTGCCCTTATTACAACACTATATCTTAAATTATTCATTCTCCTTTGCAGATTGTTTCTCCTTAAGGCCAGCTGCACAAAATGCTATCCTTTAAACATTTTATCACCATGGCTAAATTGATGCTTAAACCATTATTTTCAATACCATTTTAATTATTGAGAAGTTCATTATTAGAATGCCAAGATGTTTGGAAATCCTTGATATAGAATTGATGATGTCATCTGTAATAGTGTCTATCTGGTGGCCTCAGGTTTCATGTGTTAACATCTCAGTGTGGCCGTGTGTCTGTGTATGGGTGTGCACATTAGCAGATCTGCCACCTTTTCCTCCTCCCTCTTTTCCTCCAATGTTAGCCCACACTGATTTGGAGTGAGAGAGATTACGGTGGACTGAATGGACAAATCTGCTTAGGACACACAGGCAAGAGCTCATGGTTACAAACGTGTACGTGAAACACACTTCCATACAGTAAACTGACAAAGACTTAAGCATATCCATTCACCTTCTAAAGCACAAACACACTTGCACACAAACACAAGCTCACATATAAATGCACACAGCAGTGCTAATTAAAGCCCTCGGTGTGAGTAGCAGAAATATGTAATCCTGACATTTAGTCAAGGGAGATTTGGGGAGATGAGGAGAAATTCTAGCGCTCGGCTTGAGCTGGGCCTGGGGCAAGCTGGCAGACAAAAGGACAGTGGCAGGCAGAGAGAGGCTGGGATAAGGAGCGGCGAAAAGGTCATCTCCGTGAAAAGGCTAACGTGTCAGTGCTTTTGTTCCTGGCCCTCGGAACATATGTTTGGCCCTCCTCCACGGCTGCCCCTGCTATCAGGATGAAATCTAACCCCCACCCCCCAAACACAAGAACAGAACACACTTACACAGACTGACACACACAGACACAGACACACACACACACACACACACACACACAAACAGTGGACAGTGGTTATGTTGCTATACCACAGTTGTTTAGGATAAATAGATAAAAGTTGAGGTGAATGTGTTGCCTTACCACTCTCAGTGCTGGAAAGCAACACCAATCAAGAACACCTGTCTGCTTCTTTGCTCAGAAATCAAGATAAGAGGTGACAAAAGAGAAGCAATGAACAAGTGTGTTAGAGACTAAAACACAGATTAAAAATTGGGTTAAGGCGCACACAGACACACACACACACACACACACACACACACAAAGAAATGAGTAATGGCCAAAAACGGATGCACAACTTAAGATAGATAGCTTCAGCCAGCAGGTGGTTAGCTTAGCTTAGAACAAAGAAAGGAAGGAGGAGGAAACAGCCTGGCTCTGGTTGAAGGTCCCAAGGTTTATTCACCCTTGCCAAGAAACTGAGAACTGAAATAAAACATCTGATATATTTTGGTGGTGTACTCTAAAGCTCACTAATAAAACCCAAGTGTAAAAATGATAATTTGAGGTTTTGAGGGGAGCTAGTATGTGCTGGACTATTTATTGGCTGGGTGACTACCTGGGCTGTAGGAAGTCACTGCACCAGGTTGCATGTTTCCAGTCTTTGTGCTAAGCTAAGCTAACTGGCTTCTGGTTGTAGCTTCATATTTAACAGACAGAAATGAAAGTGGTATCTATTATCTCATCCTGTCTCTGCAAGACAGCGAAAAATTATATTTCCCAAAATGTTAAACTATTTCTTTTAAACATGGGCATGCTTGAGGACAGTTTCCCAGAAAAATGTATGACCAGGCTATTGTATGACATCCAGTATATGGTGAAATATAGAAAGAACACATCCAGTTTCATCTGCTGATTTGAAAACATGAGCATGACACTTTATTAAAATAAATTAAAAAATTAAAAAAACTCAAATAGGGTTAATTCTGCTTTACAGATAGTTTACAGGCTGCTGAGCCAATACTTTAAATTCCCCATCGGGTTTGAATACATTAATGAGAGATGACTGGGAAGTGGCATATTTCCATCCAAATCAAAAAGGGTCTTTGTCAAAAAGTGTGAACATCTGAATTCCATCTTCTTTTCGATATGACCTTCAATATCACTAAGACAAAGATATTTAGCACGGCCCAAGAACACTAAAAAGTAAAATCCAGATAGGAAATTCATCAACTGTGGTCTCGTGAGTGTGTTAAAACAAGTCAAAAAAACATTTACAAGAAAATAAATCTATAACAAAGATATTTGTATTAGGCAAAAATCAAAAGGCTTTCTTCAGGCGTCTTTAAAATGTTGTTTTTTTAAATGTATTGAATCCACTATGTTGCTATGACAAAACCTTACTCAGACTCTTGGCAATTTTGGCACAGTCTGTCTTTTGGCACCAACTTTGGATGTAGGTTTGATTAGGCCTTTAGGGGTAGAAGTCCATGGGAAGCATCTTTTGTGATAAAAGCAAGATTATGGTAGTGAGTAGTATTGAAAAGCCGAAAATCTGCATAAGGAGGTTGGTTGGGATGGTGGATGGTTCAAACAACACAGGACTTTCACCCCAGAGATCGGAGATCACATCCCGCGTGTGGCAGTTCCTTTCCCCGTTGTTCTTTTCCTAACCAGAACCATCCCGTTCTGTGGTGTTTCATTTCCCCATTGTTGCGTCCCCCAGAGACGTGGATCATGTCCCAGCAGCCGTTGTTGTTACCGTCTCCGGTGTGTGGCGTTTCATTTCCCTGTTGTTGCAACCCCCAGAGACCGTGGATCGTGTCCTGGCGGCCGTTTGCGTCCCTGTTGATGAATCAATTTATCAAAATAACTTGACCATTTCACGAACTGCCATGACAAGTCATGTTGTGAAGGTGATGCTTGGAGGGATTATGGTCTGGCTGCAGGGTGGTGGGTGGAGGTAGGTCTAGTGGTTTACATGCCAACCATCCACCTGTTAAACACCATGTGCCTTGTGGGAAATTTGGTGTGGGAAAGTTTTGAAGAACATTTGGATCATGCAATAAGGCAAGCATTTAAGCACAAGCTTTAATTGGCTGTCAACACTCTTCTGCTTCCTCCATCAGCCACCCAACACAGCAGCCATCCACCCCCATCCACCACCCAACTCGCCCTTCAAACAAGCTGTCGGGATGCATCAAGAATGAGGCCAACATGACACGTATGTCTCTGTGTATGTGTGTGTATGCCATGGGTAAAGAAAGGATTAAAGGTACATTAGTGAGAGCCACTGTCACTTTTAAGATTGTAAATAGTCACCAGATTACCAGAGTGAACTCACTGCCCCACTCCTATGTCTAGTTTTGCCTCCATAACATACACCCCCCCCATCCTCCTCCTCCGCCCCCTTACTGCTCGCTTCTTTTTTATGTTGCCCTTCACACCAACTGCATGTGCCAAGCATGATGACCTATATTTGCATAAAGTCTCTGTTGGCAGATTGGATTGGTCAACATAGCCTGGTGGTCAACAAACACACCTGTCAGAAGAGATAATTATAAGAGTAGTATTCATTTTCAAAGATGTGGTATGGCTACAGAAAGGACTGCCGTTTGCTCTTGAATGGGTTGTTTGTGAGTGCATGCGTGCGTTTCCATTTTGCGTGTCTAAGACTTCGCCTTTGGTGCTATCTGGGTCTTTCTCCTCACAAATCGAGGAAAATCAGAGTGCTGAAAGGAAAGCAAGACTGGAAAAGGGATAAATAAATAAATGATGGTGTGGAGACAGAGTGCAAATGCGAATGGCAGCCTGAGATGCCAAGGGGAAGAACAGAAGAGAGAAAGAAAGTGATTAGCCAACAAGAACGCTGGTGATAGTCTCTGTGGACCCTGGAGATGAGCCTGAGAGGAGGAAGACAGCCGACATGGCAACCTCTCAGCTCACATCAGGCTGTCACCAACTGTGATGCCCACCCAAGAGACCACAGTATGCTCTCTATGAGAGGGAACAAACTCATAAAAGCTATTATTGCGCAGATGGTTTGTGCTCTTTTCTACTCAAAAGCTGTCAGTGACAGAGCTCAGCATTTGGTGGCAACTATGAAGAAACAACAGTCTCACGGCAGTTTGTGAAATGGTCACGTTATTTAATCTATTGATTTGTGTACATGGACATGTTCATCTTGTTTTTTTCAAAAATTCGTGCTCACCACCACGAAAAAAAACTACATGAACGTGTCCGTGTACACGAATCAATAGATTCAATAACATGACCATTTCACAAACTGCAGAGAGAATGGGTTGGAAGAAAATAGAGAAAGGTGAAAAGGGGGAAGAATATCAGGAATTACAGAATGAGACAAATTTGCACAACCATTCAGGCTTGTTGTTGGTCATCTTGACCTTATCATGTCACACCACTGTCTGTGTGTGTGTGTGTGTGTGTGTGTGTGCGTGTGCATGATCGTTTGTTTATTGCTTTGTGGCCATAAAAAGAATTCAGTATGATGCTTTAAGTAACCAAAAGTGTGTGGATGTAATCCTTGGGCACTAATTCTCAAGACATGCTTCCTCAGTGCTGTGTACGGACCAAAGGGGCTGTCTCACAATCAGGGCGTGAAATGCTAAAGAGCTTCCAGCCAACGCGCCTCCATGGTGTTTTCTCCCCACAACTGTTCATTTGGCATTTAGTAAATCATTATTTTACTCATGCCCTCCAGGAGCACTCATACACACACACACACTGTATAAAAGTCACCATACATGGACACACACACACGCACGCACGCACGCACACAATCTTGATAATAACTGTTTATTAACAAGTTAGGTGACCTGATTTCATCACATTGCCAAAATCATGACACATCCATCCAGAGGTGTGTGGTTAAAGCCTCGGAGCATGTTGTCATTTTATAAATCTGATTATTTAAAAAATCTATATATAAAATATACTGTATAAAAATGAATGTATTTAATAAAAAGAAGAAAATAACACTATGTTGGTATTGTTTTCTATAATAACCTTGAAAGAAAAGCTACACTAAATGTAAATTATTTCTTTAAATGGCTTGCCACATACCAGCCATACAAGTTTAGTAAATCCGATAAAAGTATTTGAATAAAAACTTTTTAACATTTGAACTTCCGTTGGTCTGCCTGTGATGTCTGGGCCTGTGTGGACAGGCAGGCCTTGCTTTCACATATCACAGACATGTGCTAAACTTGGTGAAAGATAATAAAAGCCAAATGATATAATGGCCACACATCTGTCGGTTTTCCTTTCATCTCCTCCCATCCACACGCTGTCAACAGTTGATGGACAGTTGACGGCTCGAAAACATTTTTGAGAGATTGACAGGTGACCGAGAAAACTGTATCGGATTTAGATCCCTATCTACGAACACTCACAACACAGGCTGACGTGAATGCCATAGGTTTTGCTGTTATCTGAATCCAAACCAACGGGACAGATTAAAATGTTGATGGAGCTACATTAACAGCCAGGGGGTCACCAAAGTTATTAGGATTCATTTTCTGGTCACATGGATATCTGTGCCAAATGTCATGCCATTGATCCAATAGTTGTAGAGATATTACAAATGCCAATCTAAAAAAATTCATAGCAATCGTTCAAATAGTTGCTGCAACATTTCAGTCTGGACATACTGTAAGTGATGCAATGACTGATATTGATATATCCCTAGAGCCACACCTCTAACTTTTGGGTAAAAAGTTCCAACAGATGGTGAAATAAATCAAAACAAATATCAACTAAAGCTTATTCTTCCAACAATTTCATTGGCCTCACCTATGTTAGGTTTGGCTTTGTTTGCCAAACCTAAATGTCCTAAAATTAAACAAGATTCTTATGCACTCATCGTCTAATCATCTCTGAAAGTACACAGCTATCTCAAATTAGTTTACTAAAGATTTGCGTGGAAACCTGTTGCCTTAAACTATCTAAGTTTTTACACATGGTCAATTTTAACAGGTCACGTTGTATTAACACAGAGTGGTAAGTTGAAGTAAACAAAAACAAAAATTCTGGAGTCAAGCTGTCTAAAATAAGCATGTTAAGGTAAAGTTTTAGTGTGAAACTATTTCATATTAATGAACGTCCATTACATTAAAGCCATTGCCAAATGGGTTGATATGTAAATGTGCTGTATTTATATAGCGCTTTTCTAGTCTGAGCGACTACTCAAAGCGCTTTTACATAGTACAGGATACATTCACCATTCACACACATTCATACACTGTGGCCGGGGCTGCCGTACAAGGTGCCACCTGCTCATCAGATAAACACTCACACACATTCACACTCCGATGCACAGCATCGGGGGCAACTCGGGGTTCAGTGTCTTGCCCAAGGACACTTCGACAAGGGACTGCAGGGCCGGGGATTGAACCACCAACCTTCCAATTGGCAGGCAACCACTCTACCACTGAGCCACAGCCGCCCCTGTTACAAAGCTACAAAGATACAAAGCTAATTAAGACTATCAGCTCCACAAATCTCTCTCTGTATTTCTCGATATGGCTATGATCAGAAACGTTTGGCAATTTTCACGCACAGAAAATCAAGTGTAGTAAATTACCTCTTATGAGGAGTCCATCATGTTTTTTGCATTCCTCCACCGTGTCCTCCTTGGCTCCAAGCAACTGCTAGCAACCGCGGGGAGGATGGGTGAGGGTGGTGCGCAATCAAGGAAGGCGTGTATCAGAATTCTTAATGGGGGAGCACCATATCTTTAAACATGAAAAGAAATAACAAATACAAAACAATTTTCATTCATTCATATAAATATTGTTTATTTTCCTATGACTTTAAGAACAACATCATTTTATACATTTTTAATAAGGAACAGAAGAAAAAAAACACACATAAGACATACTTATTTTCAGGTGTATTGTATTGGGTGGAAAGTTACATACATGGACCAGAGTTACTGATTTGCAATCTGTTACATGCTGCTCTCTGCTATCTCACTGCCCAGATGACATCGGTCCCCACCCAGGTCTCGGTCATGGTGCAACAATAAATGTCGATAAACATGAACATTAAATCAACCACACAAAGCTAAAACCCAGATAACATAAATGCACATCCAAAATGTTAACAGAACAATATTAAAACACACTTTAACTAGGGCAGAAAACATTCAGAACATATATTTTTACCTTGACCCTTTCAAATTACCTCACCTAGTCCCCCCATACAGAAACTTAACATTATTAGTTATCTCTGATTAATATGATCTGTGCATTGCATACTTAAGATAATTATTACAGACAACTAATGTGATGTAGTAATGAATATGATTTTAACAAAACATGAAAGCATAAGAAGTGACCACTAAAATTAAAACTAAATCTGGGTTTACAGTGTAGGCTCTACCCTCAATTTATCAACAGCACCCTCTTAATTGCTGTAATACTGATCACCACCTTCCTTAATTAATGCAAATGGTACAGTGAGCTTTGAGTCTTGCATAAAATCCTCTGCCTTTGTCATTTTATTTCTTTATAGAAGTGCTTTAAACCCATTGTCTGTGTGATTAGCTAATAAAGAGCTCCTAATGTCTTGTCTTGCACTAACAACGCACATCCTCCTTTTAATCCATAAGCTCTTAAGGCAGCCATAACTGTCTTATTTATGTCAGGCAAAGAATGAAACCAGTAAAGGGTACAAAAGCAGCCTTTATACACATTCACACACACTTAATATCAAGGAGTGAAGAGCAGAGAATTGAGTGTGTGTGGATAAGAGCATTATCCACCATCAATTAAAGATGGAGATAGAAAGCAAGACATTTTAATGTTGGCCTTGAGTGGCTTGAGTGGGCAGATATGTGGAATCAATAGCATAAAAACACATAACATATTCTCCCTGGGAGTTTTTCTTTTGAAGGGCAAAATACTTTATACTTTGAATATATGAAAAGGGTTTGACTCAGCACAAGATACTAGAGTATGTAAATTATACAAATCTGAAAATGACTATTTTTCCAAGAACATAGACTGTCCTGCATTTTCTTCATGCACCAGCCTTTAGTGCTGAATGCAGTCCTTGGAGATGTGATGCATTCAAACTCTCTGTAACACCTTGGTCTACCTTGACGCCAGACCCAATAGACTGTTGTTAAACCTCATCATCACTTTGACTCAGAGAAAAACTCTGAGGTAAGCTGCCCACCATCTTCTCAGTGACAGTGAACATGCTTATTATTTGTGGGTTATCCTTCGGACACATAAGGTTATAAGGACCAGATAAAAAAAAGGGAAAGAGAGCTGTGTCCGTTTTTCAGCCCCAGAGGCAGGATAAAGAAACACGCTAAGGTGGGGAGTCGTGAGGGGAGATGCTACGACTCACACGCAGTGGACCTATTGGGTTCACCCTCAGGGTGTGTATGAGTGTGTGTGGTTTGGGAGTGGGCAGAGGGTGTGTTTAGCCGTCTCCATTGTGGTGGAAGTAACCTAGTATGAGGGACTGTGTGAATGGACAGAAAGAGGGGAGGGGTCTGGGTGGATGAAGCGAGGAAATAAAAAAAAGAATAGAGGAGAGGGTCATTAAGACTATTGCTGTGTTATTGTGTGTAGGGTTTTGAGGGGCGGCGGTTGACAAGGATAATGTCAGTGCCTCAAGCCGTTGGTCATTTCCTCAACACAAATACAAAAATCAATTGTGGAGCATCACACAACAGAGCATAGATAGTGGTTTATTTGAGGGTTTAGCTATGTGTCTTTGACATCTTATATTTTCTTTATATTTTACCTTGAGGGCATGGTTAAAATCCCACTGATCCATACTAGGCTCCATCCCAGAAGATCTGTGTCAGTGTATCCCTTCCTTCTCCTCCTCATTTCCCTCTTTCTGTTTCTCATCCTCCTCTGGGGTAAACCAAGCTTCCTGACTCTCACTGTAAGGCAACACAGACAGGGACTGGACTTTCTCTCAAATAGGCCTATCGTACAGCCATTCTCCCCTATACAGACACTAGCCAGGATGTCCTGATACTATACCACTACTGCCAATACTGTAGCCAAAATACTGTAGCCTATCAGACAAATCGTTGCCATTGAAAAACTGTGGTCATTATTTTAACAAGTCACCCCAACTAAACTCAATTTAACTTTATTGAGTTGAATGTCTAACTGTTTTACCCACGCTAGCATCATGGCTCTATGGATGGCAATTTTGATCTGTTGTTGGTGGTCGTCCACCCTTTGGTCCAGACCAACAACTACTAATATTTATGGTGCTTAGAGGGTGAATCTTAATGACTTTGTGATCCCCTGACTTTTCATCAATAGCCAGTAGCTAGTTAAAGCTTTTACTTAATTTTCACTGTAAAATATGTCATCATGTGGTACGGGATTGCTCAGTTGGTAGAGCAGGCGCACATATACAGAGTCTTACTCCCCGATGCAGCAGTCATGGGTTCGACTCTGACCTGCGGCCCTTCGCTGCATGCCATTCCCCATCTCTCTCCCCAGTGTAAATAAAGGCCTAAAATGCCCCCCAAAAAATATGTCATCAACATCTACTACATAGATTGGCGCAAATGTTTGTTCCTAGATTATTTATTCTCATGACTTTGGAGTTCTCCTGACCTTTCCTCTAGCATCTCCACGAGGTTGATCAGGGACTGCCACCACAATTCTGTTGTATTGTTGTCTTGCACAGCAGTATAATGACAATAAAGTTTAATTATTATCAACCGTTGGATTGATGCCTATGTTCAGCTTGTATACGTGTATGCAATCCACTTTTCTGTGTGTGCATGTGGTCGTGTATATCAGTGTTAGCTACAGCATGCCTTGCCCTAGATGCACAACTGTGTGAAATACAAAAATGAAAATCTATGTGTGTCTTTGTGTATTCAGTGTTACAATGCCAAGGCATGTTGTTAACTAACCATCTTGACCTTTGACACACTCCAGGCTGTGCTATAATAGTCCTTGTTACATTTCATTGTCCAATCATTAATGTCCAGAGACTATTTATAAAAAGAGAGGAGAGGGTTTTTTTGTTTTCAAAGTCCTTTTAAGGGACTGTTTTCATTGAAGATTCACAATCACAGAAATCAAAAAACAAGACAAAGAAAAACCTAATCAAAATTAACAACAAAACCTATGAAACAAATATAAGCTTTTCTTAATCAAAAGTTAACCACCAACTCTCCATCCTCCCCCACGGAGCATAAAACACCCCCTACAGCACAAATCTAGCAAATTGTCCATCATCTGGTGGTAGGAATGTTCCATCCTCAATCGGGCCTTGACTAGTCCATCCAGAAACGGCACTGTCTCTACACTACCCACACCCCAAGCCTGGCTCTTGCGTGTTAGCCAGATGGCCAACTTTGCTGTGGCAAACAAAACGTTCAATAAAATGTGAACAGTCTCTTTTAGCTTTCTGTATTTTGAACCAAAAATGAAAATTCCACAGAAAAACCCTCTCCTAAACCCTGAATCCCCCTTTTAAGAATCTCTAGCGTAGTTGACAGCCAAGGACATTGAACAAATAAATGTGCTATTGTTTCCACCTAAAAACAAAAAATACATCCCTTCCCTATCTCTGGATCTATGTTTGATCTGTATCTGTCCGTAGCTATAGCCCAATGTACAATCCTCCATTGAAGGTCAGCTGCCCGCAGCTTGTACAGGGAACGCCAACTGCCTTTTAGGAGAGGAGAGGAGAGGAGAGGAGAGGAGAGGAGAGGAGAGGAGGAGAGGAGAGGAGAGGAGAGGAGAGGAGAGGAGAGGAGAGGAGAGGAGAGGAGAGGAGAGGAGAGGAGAGGAGAGGAGAGAGGAGAGGAGGAGAGGAGAGGAGAGGAGAGGAGAGGAGAAATGAAGCAGGTCTGTTGTCAGCAAACAGCCAAGAGATGTATTATTTGATCGCTCCCTGGTCACCCAGATCTGGTTTCTGCGAACCTCATTGTGGCCTTTTCTTCCACTTGTGTCCCACCTCAGGGGTTACAAACCACTTTTCGCTGTGGTCAGACCAACATTATTTCCAGTACCAACTCAGCTGTTAATGATCTAACACATTAACAACAGCAGCCGCTCACTGCAGAGTCAACCTACTGTTGATTACCTTGGCTTCCAAATTGTCCCAAAAATCATCACATTATGAAAGGCTTGATCTTAGTCCCTATGTGACGTGATTCTTCAACAAGAGGGACATTTTCCATGGGTAAGGATTCTAGAATATATCTTTTTAGCTTTGACCCAAACTTCTACAAAAATGCTGGGGGGGATACTTATGTCCTTTATGAACACATGCATGACAGCAAAGTATTATTTTAAGGGGATTAAGACTTACAAATTTAAACATCAAATGTTCTTTAACAATCAAATGGGGAAAAAATCCTGTCCAATACCAGAGCACAGATTTGAAGCTTATATTTAGGAAAATTGCAATTTTTGCAAAAGAAAATTGTTTTCATGTGCAATCCTTTTTAATAAGATTTCCTTTGATCTACTTAAATCAATCCATCATAATTGAAAGAGTACAGGTTTGCTGCATTCATTTCCAAAATGAAATCATATAAAGATGGGATAGAAGAAGGGATAGTGGCGTCTTCACAGAGGCTATTTCCCCCCCTGAAAACTGACATGATCAGTTTGAAAGCCTCTTAGTTAGTTATTTTGCAAAATGGATAAGCAACATGATACCCAGAAAACTATATAACATATCACAATATGATTCACATAAACTGTAAAGGACTTCGATTTTGTGCAGTGTATTTGTTGTTTTCAGCTGTTTTGTTTTGAATGCATACCAATTCACTTTAAGGTAGTATATTTTCCCTATTGTTTTTCCAATAGTGGAGTCAATATATGCACTTACCTAGGGGAATAAAGAGCCTAAATGCAGCAAATGAAAGGAACCCTGTGCAGTAGCTATTGTCAATAGTGAAACTGGGAATCAGGTCTTTGGAGAAGGAAACCTCTGTGAAATGCCTATTAGTATACAATTAGCCCTCAAAACTCATGCCACAATCACATGAAACCATCCCCACATTCTGACACACATACCAAAACATAAATACAGAAGTCATGCATGTAAGTGCTTGTGCATTTACATGCATAGGAATGGACAGAGACTCACACAGAGAGGGGCTTAGGAGAAGAAGGCACACCATCCCTGTATTAATTTTTCATAACATCATGCTCAATACAAAATGCAATAAGTGTTTCTTGTAAGACGACTCCTGGGCACTTATAGCACTTGAGCATGGGGCATGGTTTTCCTCAGAGGTCCAGCCTGTGTGTTTGTCTGACTTACTTTGTCTCTGGCAGGATGACATCTGATGCTGAAGACACACAAGGGCTGGTGGAGAAGAGAGGAGAGAACTTGTATATAAAAACATGGTAGAAAAGAAGAATAAGAGAGTAAGATAGAGTCACTGAGCATCCTAATCCTATTAGATTCCCAGCACTGAGGAGAAACAATGTCCAATACCATGCTACAAATATAAATGTAATTCCCTTCTCATTGTTAATCCACACAGGTTAGGAACCCTGTTTTCAGCACCCATGCCTGGTCAGCTTGTTCTGCCTCCTGTGTGGATACATAATACAGCTTTAATATTCTTCTAAACAACTCTGACCTCCATCTCTAGGTGATTTTTGACAACAGTAATCCCCCTACAGCCCTCTTCCTCATATTATTCCTACTTATATTTGTATGGACATCATAACTGATGATGTGACATAGCCCAGTAGTGACATGACTCTGGCTCAAAGGACCAAAAGTGGAACACTTCATAATCAGGATGACAGATGGATGGCAGGAGATGGCTACCTATGAAGCAATTTTGGAATAGGGTAAAGGAGTACCAGATGTGGGTGTCGATAACCATCATAGACTTGGGGTCAAGTACTAATTAGGAGCATGGGCACATTGACAATTAATATTATAGTAGGATAATCAATTCATATAATTGTTATACTGTTCAAAGGAAAGAAGCGTTTTCACACTCATCTGACCCATTTTTGATTACATTGCAAAAATAACAAGATAATGCATCATAATATAACAATAATGCTCCATTAATGTAGTCCACAACTTTCTATGTAGTCAGTTGTCAGGCCGTTACAAGCAATTGACAGTACGGGCCATATTTTAACGATCTAAGCACACAGCGTGAAGCACATGGCACAAGTGCGTTTAGGGTGTGTCCAAATCCACTTTTGCTAGTTTTGACGGTGGAAAAAGAGTCTGTGCGCCAGGCGCATGAATCAAAAGGGTTGTACTGAGTGTCTTTGTTAATTCATAGGTGTGTTTTGGGAATAACATACAAAAAACAAATCAGTATGTCTCTCACTTTTGAGCATTTGTATGCATTGCTATTATGATAACGGATTTGCACCATAATATTTTTATTTGTAATCTTGTGTGTGTGTATGCACGCGCATAATAAACGGCGCTGTGCACGAGCATAGGAACATTTTAATGCACTATTAAAATAGTAATAAAATGCTGCGCTATTGACTTTAGATCAGGTTTTTGTTGGTTAATGGCGCTGGGAGACATCTAAATGAGATCACATGTGTAATAACTGCAGAACAGGGACATGTAAGTAGTTATTTTGTAGATTATGGTGAACTAGTGTGTGTTGTAGCATTGAGAACGAGATAGCATTCTACGATTAGCCACCTTGTCTCGGCTAGTGACGTAGAAAGCAGTGGAGATTATGAACAGCTATCCCGGAGACTGAAGGCAGGACACCCGTATCTCACTCAAAACAGCATGGATAGTTTTTTTTTCCAAGTTTGTATGCATGTGGAAGCACCAGAGACACAAAGTAACACCCCAAATCCCAGAAAAAAAAAGATTTTTTTCATAATATGGGAACTTTAAACAACGTGGGCGCTGGATGAGAAATTAACAACTGCGTTGGTCTTAATATAGCAAAGACACTTGCGTCGGGTTTTGAAGCCATGCTGCGGTGCAAGATAAGGCCCAAAAAGTGTGTTTGCAAAGCACTGAAAATACAGTAAAATAACATGATGAAAAGTAACCAAATATGCCCCACATTTTCCCACACCACTGGAATATGTATGTTTGAAGTAAAAAAGGTACCTATTTTCTCAAGTTGATATCTGTTTTTGTTTTTTAACACCAGAGTGCAACATTTCTCTCCCAACTAACCAATTTCTCTCAGCAATTAGCTTTCTCGCTAATTGGTATTAGTGCAATGGAATAACAGCAATCTCAGGATTTGCAATAGTCAGCTGTATGCTTTGGAAGGCCTTGATAGAAAAAGGACATTGACATGCAAATGATTGTCTTGAACTTTATTGAGCGAGTACATTTAAGTTAATTTGCCGTTGGGAGTGGCTAATGGAAGTAGGCTCCTCCAGTAACTCTTAAAGAGTCAATCCACCTGATTTAGAGGAAGCCAGAACATAGATCCCTTGATTGACAGAGCTGTTACTTTGCATGTGACATAACTGACAGAAAGAAAGGAAAAGCGAGTGAGGGAGGGGTTTTGGGAGGTCCAGCACTGCTCTTCTAGTTCCTGCATCATATCAAAACACCTTCATGTACATTATGTTCCAGATGTTAGGGTTATCCTGGTGGGAGAAGCAGTAAAGTATTGTTTTAAGGCCTTCAGGGTAAATCATAAATATTGTACAGGGGACCTCATGAAAAATGCAGTACATACGCCTCCTTAGCTAAAACAGAGCACTGATGGACCTCTGGGAATGAAGCATGTAGCATAATGCTCCGATTACAATCATAACAAGAAAGTGGCTTTATGGGGATGACATTAGATATACAGGAAGTTAGTTAACCTTTAGAGTTTATTATAATAAGCCCAGATCTAAAGGCCTTAACTCTGTGCAAGCAGCATTATGAAATTTTACCTCAGATTAAATGTGTTTGTGCTTTTGACAATACATGTATAGCTGAAAAAGTCATCAGCTCTCTCTTAAAGTGTCTTTTCATATGTATGCATTAACTGAATCTGCCAGTATCTGTGTTGGGTATCTCTACATGAGTATGTGTGACTGTTTGTGTGTTTGCGCAGATATCCCATCACATCAAGTGTTCATTTTTGGAAAATGTGCTTGTCTGACAATGCTCAAACACAGTGTGTGTGTGTGTGTGTGTTTGCCCTTTTATAGATGTGTATGAAGGACCAAGCAGAAGAGCTAAAAGTAAAGCGTCAGGCCATAATTGGGTTATAGGGACCGGTGATGGATTAAAGCACGGCTAGGGAGACGCTGCAGCAACATTAGGGTGTCTGAGATGTCAGGGGCAGAGCGCTCTCATTAATCGCCTTGGCCCTTACATTACTGCATTAGTTGTATTAGCAGCTAGGAGTCGGCAAGCACTTTGGGATTTCTCGCTGAGGCAGGCCACCTTCCGCTTTCCCCTCTGGTCACTGCGCAGAAATGGGCATGGGCTCTCACTTAAAGATGGTAAGAAGGAAGGAGCAATTAAAACAAGACAGGAAGAATAATTTCTTTTAATTCAAATGTCAATGTTTAACACTGGGAGTCTTGAATTGTTTGCAACAGTAATCATGTAACAATTTAATAAAACTCTAAAGTCTGAAACTTGTTAAGTAATTTACAGTAAGTACATGTGCACTCACACACACTACAGCCTCCAATCAGTCATCCCACTTCTCAATAACCTAATAGTCCTCCTGTGAAAATTGATTTTTAGGAGCACGTTCAATGACCCTGACCCCCCCACCCCACCATCACAATCTCAGTCCTCTTTTTCTTCTTTCAATTCCATCCATCTCCCTTGCAGTACAGATAGTTACACCATAGCTGTTATTAATAAGCAGAAATTGATTTCCCTGCGTAATAAAAACATTACATGAGCGGTGAGGCTGGTGTTGGTGACTGGGCTTCTCTGCTTATATGTTTTGGAGTTTGAGCAGCGTTTTGAATTTTTGCCTGATGTAGAAGGACGGGTGGGGCAGAGGTCATGAGGGAAACCTAGATGAGGATGTATAGACTAACGTTAGTGATCCTGAACATTCAACCCTTGTCCACTCCCACTTTGCGAATTGAGAGCTTCATCACTCATTCCTTTCTCTCCCCCACTACCGCCATCCTCCAGAGGCTAAAGTACTGTATGTGACTTAATTACAGCTGAAGTGTCCCTGATTGCCTCAGAGCTGCTGGTGGCCTAAGAAAAACCCATAGTGTCCATGCAAGCAGACCGTCTGATCAAATTATTATTCAACACAGGTGAAAACATCCGATTTAAAGGGTTGGTTTACCCAAATTACACTTACCTCTTGTTAAGCAGTAAAACATTACTATTTTTATAGTATTTACATTTATTTGAAAGTTAATAAGCTACATCTTGTCGCATAAACTATCCCTCAGTTACTCTGTGAAGAGATTTTATTGCAACTACTTTCTTACAAGGAAATAATCCATGTTAAAAATGTTGATTGTTGACCAATATAATCTGTGCCCTTTGATTAGGAGCATGAAAGACCGTCATATGAGTTTACATAGATGATTTTCTTATTGCAGTAAGAATTTCGAGGGGCCGAGGGCAGCGTGTGTGAGGAGGAGGGAACAGGAACGAATGTTATTGGTCGCATAGAGCACAATTTCCCATGAGTGTCCTTGGGGACGTGATCTGTGCTAAGAAATACTGGAACCCCTTCCTATTGTTCCTTACACATGCAAATGCACATGCACACACACATGCACCATGACAACACACACAAACACACAAAAACGTGAACCCCTAGAGTGCGGATCCGGATTTTTCTGTGTTCAGGCATTAAGATATTTCTGTCCGAGCCCGACCCGAGCCCGACATAAAGCGCAAATGCACATGCAATAGTTTTAAAATGTCCTGCGGCCAACTTTTTAACATCTTCCATCGTTGCACCATGACGTCTTTCGTTGTCACAGCACACAGGAAGACGGATGTTACACATTTATTTTAAGCTGTTTTAAATTCAAAATGTTCAATGCCTTATCGCGCTGATGTGAAGCCCGACCCGAACAGCATCCTTTCTAAAATCTGTCGAACCCGGCCCGACCCGTCGGGTCCCGTCACACGGGTATCCATCCTCACCCACACACACCTTCAACCCCCACACACACACACACACACACACACACACACACACACACACACACACACAGGTATCTGTTTGTCTTGCAAGCGCCTCTGTTCACATAGAAGGGGTTGTCCTCATGGTCCAGGACGAGGTATTAGCTTTTCTCCTGAGGGAGAGTTCTAATTAGGTAATTGACTGATGTATAAAGCAGGTGTATGTATCTGTTACAGCCGGCCCGACCTGTTCATTATTAAACAGTGACCCTCTCTGCCACTTGTGCCAAAGCCTTCGTTGGAGGGGAGAAAGTGGCCGGGAAAGCTTTCACAGGGATCAGACGTATTCGTAATTACACTTGCTGGTTACCTGAGTCTTACCCCTTTACTGTTACATGTTGAACGACAACCCTAGTGCTCCATTTCCCACTGATTGAGCACATTTCTGTCATTTAAAAGGCTTTATAAAAAGTCAGACAAAAGGGGATTTGCAGGGAACAAATTGTTTCAGTTGTCTTTCCAGAAAATCAATGAGATTTAGTTTTGTGGAAAATGCACGATCACTGAATTGTTGAAAATAGCATCATATCTGACAGGTCACAACACTTTTCATACTCACACATTTGGACATCGACAGGCAAATGAAATTTGAGCTACACTTGGACAGAAAGGAGAGGGGAAATTTGCCAAGTGCCAGCAAGCAGCACTTCATTCTGACACTTTGACATCAGTGAAATATATAAAGTATTGGGTTGCTGTTAGGCGTATAGCGCCGTTTATTCACATCAGGAGGACCAACGATCGAGATATGGATTGATAGCGGAGACAGAAATTGATTCAAAAGTGTGTGTGTGTGTGTGTGTGTGTGTGTGTGTGTCAGCAGCCTCAAAATGTGAGCCGGCCAGTCCATTTTAATTCAGCAAGTTATACATTTCATTTCCAAGTGTGTAAGTAACAGAAACCGAAGAGACATACTGCAACAGCTTTTGATCCCAACTTTTTTGATAGAGCCAGAGCTGGACACTGGCCAGCTTATACAATGTTACCATGAAAGACCATAAAAAAAATGTTGTAAATGACATCACATTTTCAAATTGTCAATCTCTTTCATTTTTTGTTTAGTGATCTTGTGTAAATAATGACAAATCATGTCATTATGGCGTTAAAGGCAATGCAGGACAAGGACTGCTGCCATGATTTTATGCCATCTGATAAAGTAAAAATTGATATTTGTCCTCCAAACATGTCTTAACTGTGTCTTTCTCTCACTATATTGCATATCTAAATAGATACAAAAACATATTGAAGTGTGGCAAAGGAAATGAATAGTAAGGTCATTACTTCCTTACCTTCCTATTAGTCGATACACCAGTGACGACTGGTATGGAGTTCAGTGACCATTTCTCTATGCTACTGTACATAACACACAATGGATCCATGCCTTATCAGAGCTATAGACAAGCAGTTAAACATAAGTGTAGAAGGCCAACATATGCTAGAGCTGTGCTATCTGTGTTTTGTGACACACTGTGCAGATTAGGTTAGCATATTAGCACTTAATTTCTTATCTTATTTGGTCTCTGGTCCAGATTTCTAGATTTCACACCATTTTCACCTTTTGAGATTTTTTTATTGTCTCTTGTGTCATTTACTGGATCCTTCAATAGACCCACTCCAAATTTATATGCTTTTTCTTAATCCTAGCTCAATGTACACAGCTTTTTATTCCAAATGTTGCAGTTATTATGTAACATTGACTGGCTAATGTCTACTTTAGAAGTAGAAAAACTGGATGAAATGCAGATCCTTAGGCTAAGAAGCTTGTGTAAATACTGTAAGGCCATACACAAACAGTTTATACGGATATAATCAATTGAGGTTGTTTTA
This sequence comes from Etheostoma perlongum, assembly GCA_026937815.1. Classification (NCBI taxonomy): domain Eukaryota; kingdom Metazoa; phylum Chordata; class Actinopteri; order Perciformes; family Percidae; genus Etheostoma; species Etheostoma perlongum. The sequence continues at coordinate 12,199,015 of CM049386.1, forward strand.
TTTTATTGCATTTTAAACACATTCTGGCTAACTATTTCTAGACTAGTTCTGCCAAAGGAGTCATATACTGTGCCAGCAGAATATGTTTTTTTTATCTTTCCTCTGACAAGCAAGATTGTGCACTTTGATAATTATGTGAATACTGAAGTTCCACTATCAAAAATAAAAAATAAAGTTATTTATTGTAACCACAGTTGTATGAGCTGAGGTTGAGCCTCCTTACAGGCTCTATAGATTTGACCACTTGCCTTACCTGAGCAGTAGTCTGAGTCTCACAGGCGTCTACCTCTAACAGGCTCTGTAGGCTTGGGAGAATAATGGAACAAAAAGGCATGCCTCTCACTGGTCTCAGTACATGAACCCAATGCACCAGTAACAGTGGAGCATAGTGATATCCCACCACTCTGGTGAGTCCTAGAAAGGGAAACTTGAGCAATTACAAATGGAAGATCCCGTGCCCAAAAAGTGGACAAGGGATAATCTGTCTGTAACCATCCAAAATACCATGGTCAGACTGGAATGGAGTAGTTGCATAAGGAGGCTAGTACCATTACTCTTTACACTTGTGGCCAATGTATGCTCAATGGGACAACCAGTAACTTCTACTAGATTTTAGATATCACAACTGGTTGTGTCATCCTATTTTGGGATGTAAAGATGGACACATATTGTAGGATGGAATCTGTATTCTTTTCAATATGTAAGTCACATTCCAGCTGAATAAGGCCTCTCCTCTCCACTGCCTGCCAATAGGTTACAAGACCAGAGGCTCCTGTACAAGGATTAGTTTTGGATTCATATTGAATGTTTATTCCCAAACATCCCCTAATCTGATCTAGCCTAAGCTTATCCCATCTACAGTGATCCCTGACAGAGGGGATCGCCCCGTGACAACCATCCACACTGACACTATCATCCTTCCACACTGCCTCATAAAGGTGAGAGGTTAAATTTTGACATTTTTCTGTGATTGCTGCTTGGCTGGCGGTTCTGATCTAAACAGAAAAACTGATTTGGAATTTTTAAATGTAGGTTCCAATTTTCACAACAATATTGCACCATTTTGTCAGAAAAAATGTGTTTTGCATTTTGTTTTAGTGAATTTAGTAGTTGTCTATCTTTGGACTATTGTTGGACTCCTTCTAATGCAATGCAGTATAATGCACATTTAAACCATAATTTAATAAGTAATCTGAGGCAGCAAACATTGTTGCCTTGAAAAAACGACTTCCTCAGCTATAGAGTCAATGTCATAAAGCATTAGAAAATGATCATTTTCAGTCTCCTTTGTGCAATAATCCACTTTTTTCATCATACATAAATGTCTCAGTTGGACTTGTACTCACTGTGCAGTAGAGTATGTACAGACTTGTGAAGTGCCCATAGTTTTTGATTCCCAGATCCAATCATAAAGGCTTAGCAGTTATGAGATATTATTCATCACACAGATGTAGCCACTCTTGACGACAGGGATGATCAACCTGTCTTTCAAAATCTGAGACAATCCACTCCCCCCAAAAAACTGGACTATTGTTGGACTCCTTCTAATACAATGCAGTATAATGCACATTTAAACCATAATTTAATGAGAAATTTGAAGCAGCAAACATTGTTGCCTTGCAAAAGCGACTTCCACTGCTATAGAGTCAATGTCATAAAGCATTAGAAAATGATCATTTTCAGTCTCCTTTGTGCAATAATCCACTTTTTTCATCATACATAAATGTCCCAGTTGGACTTGTACTCACTGTGCAGTAGAGTATGTACAGACTTGTGAAGTGCCCATAGTTTTTGATTCCCAGATCCAATCATAAAGGCTTAGCAGTTATGAGATGTTATTCATCACACAGATGTAGCCACTCTTGACGACAGGGATGATCAACCTGTCTTCCAAAATCTGAGACAATCAACTCCCCCCAAAAAAACAAATTAAAGCAGTGGTATGGGTTGTGGCTTGATTGGATTGGTCCTGATTACAATTCATAAACCAGTAAATATAAACCTTTGTTGGAATAGCACCACTAAGTGACTTTTACTTGACAAGCAAGGTATACATATAATCCATTCAAGCCTGTCTGGAGATTTGTTCAAACAAAATTAAAATGTTCATGTTCATGTGATTTTGGTCTTTTTGAAATTGTGCCTTGTTTTTTTAAAGCCATGCTTTATTTTTAGTCATGCTATCGGCCTGGACTTAGCAATGGCAATGTCTGTCCATCAGTCAATCAGTTCACCACTTTGGTCCAGACAGAAATATCTCAACAACTACTAGATGAATTGCCCTTAAATTCTGAACAGACATTCATGATCCCCAGAGGATAAGGCCTTCTGATATTGGTGATACACTGACATATTCTCTAGCAGAAGTTAGCATTTGTTGTTTTGAGTAGTGCCTCAACTAATATTGAAAGGATTGCTATAATATGTGGTACTGTACAGGCATTCATGTAGGCTACTACCCCTTAGGATGAATTGTAATAACTTTGGTGGTCACTATGGGGACACCAACAGGTAAAAAATGATTAGTAATTTGGATTAATGATCAAATACATGTGTAACTAATGACACTCATTAGCATCATCTCTTCTTCCTGTTTAGTGCCAATTAACAAATAGTGGACTGATAAGAGGCTAAACTACAGCCGCTAATATGTCTGTAGACTCTTTAGGTGTCCACATAGGACATTGCAAGATTGCCGGGGTAGAGCTGTAGGCACCAACACCATTTATTTCCGTCATAAACCATGGCCGAAATAACCATTGCTCTTTTGTATTTGTGGTGAAAGTTCCAGATACGTCCGAAAACCAAATGCAGTTGTGTCAATATTCATAACAACAGGTGCACCCAGATCAATGATCTTTATCGTCTTCTCCAGAAAGTACGTCTGGATGCCGCTTCTAATGCTGCTTGAGGTACAGATTTTGTGTGTTGTTAACAGATAACAGAATATACAGGAGACCAGTACAAATCCTGTTGTGTCCAAGCTATTATGTTTCTCATCATGATCTGTCCACTCTCTGTTGTTCTCTTCCCCGTACAACCTCATTCTTTGGTGAGACCCCTTCATTTAAAATGACTGCAAGCCCCCTCCACCTTCACCAGTATCTCTGCTTCAAATCTTAAATAAAAAGAAGTCCTTAAAACTCTCAAAAGCCCACCTCTTCTTCTTCTGAACCTGACCTTTGGCATTTTGGATATTCTGAACTCTCTTGAACTCACTCACAACCCCTTCGTTTTGGAACCACTGTGTTCTATCCCCTGAAGACAGAAAGATAGAGCTTAACTTTTACTCCTTCTTCCTGCTTTCAAATGCCTGCCAGCACACACAAAGAGGACTGTAAAAGTGGAAAAAGTGCAAATAAAAATCATTTTTACGAGATGGTAGAAGGAGGAAGGAGCCCCCTCTCTTAGAGCCTTGTCACATTTGAATTTGACCTTATTGTACCCCTTTCTTTCTGAACCTCTGTAGGAAGTGTCTGCAAGGATGCACAGCAGCCATTCAATAATTAACCTATTAAAAGTTTAAATCCAAGAGAACATCATTTACTCTATGACGTATGCTACAGCCTCTTACATTTCACAGTTTACCTGTTGGACATTGATCATTATAAAGCAATAAGTAATGATAGTTTAGTCTGTGAATTGAATAGCGAGGAAGATCGCGAGGTCTCTCAGATTCAAGCTACAAAAGCCTCATGCCAGGATAGTCCAGAGATCATAAAGTCATCTGCACCAAGGGAAAGAGACACCTCCCTCTATGATTAAAACAATAAATCTGATTAGCCTTCTCTTTCTTCATTTTTACAAGGGTTCTACTATGTGTGGGAGTTTTCTTACGCAGCTTACTTCATTCCTCTCCCCAGGTGTGCCCATGCCGCATGTGAAACCTGAGAGTAGATTAAAGTGCCAACCCCAGAGAGGAAAAATGCTTTTAGGAACTTTTAAAACTGTGTTTAACAGTCTGTTTTTAGTGCCCACTAAAACCAACACACCGCACCACATGGCCAAGATGGAGAGATGCAGCGTCTTAAAGAGTGGGAGAGAGATGAAGGGAGAAAGATAGAGAAAAGGAGGAGGGACTTTGATGCTCTTCATCAACAAAGACTCTCACATTTTGATGCCCTTTTCTTGACACCAGGCCTGGATTTGCTTGGTTTTACATAACAAGCAGTAGAGACTAAGAACGCAAATGTTGGTTTGTCAGTCATTAGTCAATCTGTCTGTCCATTTATCTATTCATCCAGCACTCTTGCAGCACTCTAGTTGACATTCCAACCAAAGAGGAATTTAAGGGTGTAGATGTTGTCTATTCAAAGGCATCATGAACAGGATGTCATTGACATGAAAATGTATGCCATAAATGACTGCAAGATGCAAATATTTATGACTTTGATACATTGGCCATATCTACACTGTGGATGGACTGTGGACCTTGCCTTGTGAATTTAGTCATCCCCTCTATAGTTTGGCTGTCAGCAGGTCTGCATGAGGCACAACAAAGTCTACAGAGGTCCGGAAAAAAACATCAGCCATTTGTTTTCTGTTGTTCTGTCCTAAAATTCTAAAAACTGTTTTATTTGATTTGGTTGGTAAAGCTAACCCTGCCGTCCTGCAGGTTAACTAAAACCCTCCTTAACTGCTAAACGCCCTTCAACTTCAACTTTCTTTGTAATATTGATTTACAGGAATTTAATAATAACTCATCATAAGACGGCAAGCACTGCCTTATTGATTCAAAGAAGAAGTTGTTTCCTCTAGTGAAAACAAAACCACAAAGAAGGTAAAATTATATGAACTTTGGATTCCTATGAAACATTCACTGTGCTGCAGGACTTTTCTAGAGGAGTCTGAAGATCATTCAGTCAAGTTTTCTGGAGCTTGAAACAAGATTTTCTTCACTACTGGACAACACCGAATACACCTACATACAAGTTGTATAAACGTTAGTAATGTGTCTTACTAATGTGGAGCTTAGAAAATAGATCAAGATTTTTTAAATTTGATTATAAACTGGACTTTAATACCAATATATATCATGGAGAGAAAAAAACAGAGGCCAGGCTGTTGACAAGGGTGCTCTTGACCTCTTCATACCTGTGCTTGTAAAAGCAGCCACAGGGGGTCCCAACAAGTGAAGAAATGGAAGCCATGTGACACAAGACAGTGCCTATAAATATGGTAGAGATCACAGGGGTACTTAATGCAGGGGTGGGCAGACTGCGTTTTTACCAGCGCGTCTACAACATCTTAAAAAGGTTCTGTCGTGTCACATGAAACCCATAAAACCAAACACTTCCTTCCCAGCAGAGAAAGCCCTCCTAACCTACCACAATTCAGCGTCTGCCGTCCTGCCAGAACGCCCTTTTGCTTTAAATGCTATGCTCATTCTTACCCTTTTCGTTTTCTTTTCTTTTTTTTAATTAAGTGCTATTTTTACTATTGCTTTGATTTATTCCATTTTCTACATTTTGTCCTGCCCTTTAATGGCTGTCTTGCACTCTCTCTCCGTCTCTGTAACTCCTGTAAATGCAAGCAAAGGAGAATACTGTACATGTACAGGAAATGGGTGCTGATTCATGGCTCTAGAGGATTAAGGTAAAAAGGAGTGGCTAACACTCCTTTGAGGAACTACAGGAACGCAAACACAGAAGAGAAGAGTTGTTCAACATGAGGGAAATATACCACATGCACTTCACTGTTCCTGAGAACTTGTAAACAGCAGAAACCAGACAATACTATTTTACATTCATACTATATAATCCGTTATGTTACACAGCCAAGCAGATCAATGAACGTAAACACAAAAGATAGCCAGACATCTGTGAAAGCAATATGCAGGAGAATAAAAATCTCTTTCCTCTTAAATGTGGAAGCTATAGCGGTCATTCCCTATTTCCACAAATTATTTTTTCTTGGTGATGACATTTATCAGAACCTGTCCATTACCAGAGAATTATGATCTCACAGGAAGAATCAGAAAGCTCGGCAAGTCTGTTTCCCATAATGACAAAGTGCATTGTTCCTGTGTAGTTACCTATCAAAACTTCCAAGTGGACAACACACGCATATACGCATACATGGACGCGCGCACACACAGACACACACACGCACATAATGCATTCCTTAGCCCCTTAACCCTAACCATCACAAGTAAATGCCTACCCTTACCCCTTACCATAACCCAATTCTAACCCTAAAACCACAAGTACACTGAACTCCCGGTTTTTGGACCCCACAAATCCCCCCCCACACACACACACACACAGCGTCTACATATGCAGGCTTGCATATGCCCATTGTTGCTTGCCGCTGTCAATTAGGGCACCTGTGTTGGCAGGTAAAGTCACAATCAAAAAAGATTGTGCATACAAAGATCAATGTAAATCTGAATATTTTAACCATTAATAATGAGAGAAAAAAGAAGAAGAAGAATTCAATAATTAATAATAATTATGAATAAATGCATGTGGTGTGCATCCATACATCCATATACTTGAAAGGAGTCTATATAGTATACCCAGTGAGATTTGCAGTTGGAATTGGAATCCTCCTGCATAGCAGAAAAGTGCCTTGTGTGGCTGAACAGTTGCAGAGTATTGCTTTGTACCACTGAACAGAGAGAGGAAGGAAAGGATATGATGGCTCATTAATGGATTACAACTCAGACTTCTGTCAGATGAGCTCAGTGTTTCCACAGTGGTCTGTCAGGTCATGCTCAAATTGAATGAATGTTCTGCAATCAGATGAGATCAAGGTTATTTCAGTATCACTATTAGGGTGTTACCATTTAGTTCAAGCAAACAATTACATGACTATGTTGTTGATATTATGTTTTTGCTATTTATATAAATTGTATTCTATTGGAATAAATTAGCATTTTAACCTGAACATTGAATAATAATTAAAAAAAAAAAACTATTGTGTGGTGATGTAAGTTCTCATTAACAATAGTGCAGTTCAAAAGGATTATGTGATTGGTTGATACATGTTTCACACCATGAAATAAGAATAAAGCAGCAGGGCTAGGATGGTAAAAACAAACCATACCTGATGTATCACTCATGTCGACAGCAGTGGATTGAATGTCCTCCCTGTGTGTCTCTCTTTGGGACAATGAAAGACTTTAATCAGGCCATGGTCTGCTAATGAACGGAGGCGGGTAGACGGCAAGGGAGAGGAGAGGCAAAGAGGAAGGCAATTTCTGGAAATGATTACAGACTCATTTCCTTGTTTATCCTGCCTTTCAAAAGAGAAAGAGAGACCCCCCCTCGCCCTCCACCCCCATAGGTCCTTCACTTATTGTGTCACAACTGCTGAACCCCCCCTCCTCCCCACGACAGCATCCATCTAAGGCCCTCATTGGTTTATCCTTAATCACTCTCACTCTGTGCTCTTTCACTTTTGCTCCTGTGCTTTAGCAGATTTGTTTCACTCTTTCAATAAACGATTTCCTTCCTTCGTTCGTTCTTCCGTCCTTTCTCTCCATTTCTCTTGCTGTCCCTCTTTCTTGCGCTCTGCTCTATTGTGGAATTGAGGGTCCCACTTGTAAACAATTTCCCTACAAGATCAAGCTGGGTCCTGTCCCTTTTCATATCGGGCCTCTGGCTTGCCCAGGCCCTTGTGTGCTTCAAGTGGGCGAGCTGCCTAGGACTGAAGTTAATGGCTGAAAATCTCTAACTAACCTCTCCAACAGCTGTCTCCAGAATCCACTCTCTTATTCTCTTCTTTAACAATGTTTCCCTTGCTTTTTTTCTCCCTCGCTCTTTTGCTCTCTCCTTCTTTGCCAAAAAATAGATGAGGGTGCTGGTTGATTAAAAGTCTAGGAATTTTTACAGAAATTTGCCTTTTCCTCCAACAAGTGGCTCAAGGCCGGAAGAAAACGAAGGATGTAGAGCAGGAGAGAAAATGAGGGTCTAAAGCTCCTTCTTACCCTCTATTTCTCCCTCTCTCTCTCTCTCTCTCGTCCTTTCAGTAAAGAGTAGAATAAGAAAAGACCCTCCATTGGACATGTCTTTCTTTTTGAAACACAGGTTCAAAGGCACTGGGAGATTTGGGCCTTTGTGAGGGTTTGAGGGTAATGATGAGAGGGGAGGAACAACATCCAATTCTAAACAGCTTCCTGGCCTATTCTGTGCAGAATCTCTCCAAGCCGTCGGCTGTAGAGCTGAGGTCTAATCCACACAAATCTACACTAGCTGGAGAAAAGCTGTTTCCAGTCTTCAAGTGGGTGAAAGTACTATTAGAGTGGACGCTGCTGGCTGACTGGTGAATCCTGGTGGCTGCCTGTTTAGCTTTCGAGCAAACACAAAAATGAAAGGTCAACAGCTCCTCTGGATTTATAAAATAATGGGTATAATCATTAACACAACAATGAATTATCATAGACAATTAACACTTTTTCCGTTGAATGTATTCCTCTGTGGAGGCTTAAAATCAATTTTCAATAAAAGAAGTAAAAAAAGACTAATTGGATCTGATGCCCTAATGTTTTAACAATATTTCTTCAAATACTGTACGCAGAATGAGCTAAATGCATTCTCAAAGAAAAAACAAGAATTACTGTTAAGTAAATGAAATATCTGCCCTCAACTCTGATCATTCAGGTTTAATTTCCAGCATGTACATCCAAAATTTCTAATACGAGTGAAATTTAAAAACAGAAAGCAGTGTAACTACTTAACATCAAGCATTCTAAATAAACTTTTGCTTAAATGTAAGCATTTGCTTAAACATTTCATATGACATGAGAAAATGGCTCTAATTTGTCTCAAACTAATTGTATTATCATATAATTTAGAGGGTACTTTTCACATTATTCCAGAAAATCAATTCTGTTTTTTAGAATGTGTGTATTTTATTTTTTTTTAAATGTTGAGACTATGTGAGACTATTTGCTCATCGACTGACTGTGTGATGAGAGTAAACTCTGCCATTCTTAGACACCCAGATGCCCTAAAGAGACAGGTGACAACCTCCCATCATGCCACATCACGCCCATTCTGTGCTGGTGAGACACTTAATTTGGCCTGGCAAGCAAGCATTTAACCTAAGATAACATTAACAGACATTCAAAGCAGGCCAACTGGCATACAGAGACACATAAGAATGCACTCACATGGAATCACATCCGCGCAGAGAAACTTGACAAATATTTTTTATGCTGTGCTCTGCCACCGATGCATTTTTATAATTTGTATGTATATGTATGTATATTTTGAAATTGTTTTATTGATTCATACAGGCTCTGTCACACCACACACAAAAATGCAAAACCTCTCCTTGTTTCTGCACATAGTGCACACACATCTTGGTTATATAGGTTACAGGCTGCAAGCATACTGTAGCATGTGACACACCCGCACCCGCACCCACACCCACACACACACACACACACACACACAACCACACACACACACACACACACACACTTGTCATGCTGATGGTGGTCACAGGCCATGAGGACTGATGAGTAAGATCTTGGCCGACATGCCCTGAAAGAAAGAATTTGTTGTCCTCCTTCATCACACCTACCTGTTTCTTCACACTTGGCTTCCTCCTCTCTTTTCCTCCCTCTCTTCAGTCCTCCTTCCATTTTTCTTTATCCTTGCTGAGCAGATATTTCAGTGCCGCAGGACCCTTTAACCCCCCTGTCCCTCCCTTTTCCCCCATCCGGTCATCAAACATGGGCACCAGCTCACAATGCCACCCTCTTCCCACCTGCCAAATACAAACAAACCCTTCTTTCATCTGTCCTCAAACAAAGAGCACGCCCTCTCTTTTTCTTTTTTTCCCTGTCAGTCCTGTCCAGCTTTTCACTTACAATTAGCTGTGGCGGCCTTCGCACTCATCAACTGTCATTAGTTTAGCACCCAGTCATGAGGGGCCTTGACAGATCAAGCTAAGGCACCCTGACACCACTGGTGTGAAAGAAGATTCTAATTCTGGATAATTAGCTGACGAGAGCATGTAAGAGGGGAGGGCGGCAGAGGGGAGGGACGGGGGGAGTTGAGGCAAAGTGGCAGTGCGTCGTAAGCACTTTCTGTCAACTTACTGTTGATCTCTGTCCTCTCTCGCTGTGTCCCTCTCTCATCCATCCATCCATTTCTCTATCTGTCTGTCTCGCTCTCTCTCTCTCTCTCTGTCTCCTTCACCTGACCTCATTTACACATCTCTCCAGGGTCCAGCGATGACACACTTATTCCTCATGTAATGCCAAAGACCTCACAATAACTTGGAGCCAGGTAATCCTATCTCAGCTCCATAATATTAATCAATTTGCAGTCTACAATTTAGATTTCTGCTTTTCAAAACTTCCTATTTGTAATTCATTTTAGCATCAGTGCTATACAACCTGCAGTGAGCAAAAACAGTGACCTAGAGTCTGGCCAGTCAACATTGTCCAGAATCTACAATATTGTTCAAAACAGAAGTAGAGTTGTACACAGTGTGACTTGAAATTGGATTCCAGATTATAGGATCCCTTTGGAAATTCTAAATTGGGTGTTTGATGTGCTTGAAAATGCTGGCTGCATCTGAAAATCCTGGTTTATAGTTGTAAATTGTGCCAAATATACTGAAATATTAATTAAAGACAGAAGGCAGAGTTATCTAAATAATGAAAACTGACCAACCTGAAGTTTTTAATTTGGAAAACATTGGGAATATTGGGAATTACCTTTCAAAAAGGGCAGATTAATGGCATACTGTGGTCTAATGTATAATACACTTCACACATGTGTATGTTTATTAAAACAACATGACACAGATTCTGATGGCAATCTAACCAGCTAATCTAATCAGCACACATAAGTAGGTCCACCATATATGTACATCTCATTGGATCCGCTGACCCATATGCAGGTGCTGCGACACGGAATCTTTTTTGAAAAGGATCACCCATATCTGTGTGAATACCAACCTTGTCTCCTGAAAATGTTACATGCTAATTTCCAAAAGCAAATATGTTTTGAGAAAACACTACGCAGAAAATATCCGGTCATAAAAGCTAAAGCAGATGTCAAATAATGCACTTTGTCTGACCATCATGTACCAGCATCTGTGCCTGATGGGCATAGTCCTTCCTGTACTTGTATGTGCTGCCAGTAAACATAATCCAGTCAGCAAATGCATTTCCTTAAAAGATATATTTGGCAAAATAATTAAGTAGTGTATAAATGGGATTCAGGAGACATGGTTGGTGTATATGTGTGAGCTAGCAAGTTTGACACTGGATACTCACTGCATCCTATGTATATTAAAATATAAGTGCCCCACTAACTCTATAGTTGGCTGAGACAATTAATTACTTATTATTTTATGAACCTTATAATTTGCTTGTGGCAATTTGTCACTTGAAAATTCTGTAAGGAGACGGTGTCATGTGCTGTTTGGATGCCCTAGTTCTTGTGGTGGTGCATAGTGAAGTAGCCATTGTAAATGCATAGATGATGCTGATGGTGTTGATGCTTCATTTTTATAAACAGGAGGTCCATGAAGGCCAGTAACACAAACTGCCAAAACATGCCTGCCAAAGGTTCAGATCTGTGTGTCTGCTGTATGGAATATATAATTATGACAGGTTCTTGCACTGTATATGTAGTTGTGCATGACTGAACAATGCAGTGAATGAGGAAGAACAGATGAGAGTGAAAGATTGCACAGGAATAAAAAAACATAACAGATATATACAACCTCAAAGCCTCATAGATACACACACAAGCAAATGACCACGCATGGACATTCAAAAATACACACACACACACATTCAAAAATACACACACGTTCAAAAAATACACATACGCATGTTCAAAATACACACACACACACACACATTCAAAAATACACACATTCAAAAAATACACATACGCATGCTCAAAATACACACACACATTAAAAAATACACACACACACATTTAAAAATACATACACTCACACATGCACGTTCAAACACTCAAACAGACACACACGCTATCTTGGAGGGAGTCTTGACATAATGTGGGCCTAACGCAAAGTGACATTTGTGATGTCAGATTCTTTGCACCACCGGCTGGGTAGTTAATGGCCATTAGAGACTGTACTTAGGCTCTGATTGGTGTAGGAGGACAATGTGACATGTTTGTGTGTGCATCAATGACACCTCAATGTGATAGCTAGTTGAAAGAGTTACCAAACCAGACACGGACCATGTCAGTGCATTTATGCCAAAAATGTCTTAAATCTTTTCTATGCTTGTAAACCTGCCTCACATGACAGTACTCATGCCTGAACATATTCTCAACCATCCAGCTCTCTGGCCATATCAACACATTTACTGAGTTAACCATCCATGAACGTCTACATATCAGACCGTGACCCAACAGTTAAGCCCGGCGCCGGGGCTCCTGTGTGCTGCACGCAGAGTATAGGCCCATCCAACCATAGCCAAGGTGGGCCCCAGCCACTGACTTGAGCCAGACACAATGGGCAGGACCGATGGTTTTGAAATTATATCTATTACTGTTAGTGACAGCAGTCCCGGACAGCTCGCTTTGATGCTCCTACAGACTGACAAGCCGAGCAGAGTGACGCTGATGGCTGTGGGCATAAATCAGAATTGCTTTACTGCATCGGCGGCGCCCCTGCACGCTACGCTCTCCCTAACCTCGGCCCCAAACCTCTCCTCTCCTCTGCTATTCCCCCCAAACTGAGGGTGAGAAGTAGGAAAATCAGGGTAGGTAGGGAAGCAAAAGGAAGAAACTGAGTGTTTGGTATAGAGAGAGACAGAGTTGAATATTAGTATCAAGTGAGAGAAAAGAAAATAGGAAGAAGAAACAAGGGGAAAGAGTTAATGTATATGCATTAGTGAATTATTATTAGGTTTGAACATCTCAGTACCCTGCATTAAATCACCATCATTATCACTGTCTTCTCTTTTACTTATACAACAGTAACCGTCTTCACTCAACACCTACAGTATTTTAAACTCTCCTCTTTTTCCTTTTCTTTGTAAGAGACTTGTTCTTGGTTTGCTTTACTTAAGTTTTGACAAAGATTGTTTTTAGACATATAATACTTAAAGGGATGAGCAATGACTTAAAGTGCAAGAGTAAAGAAAATAGAGAGAAAAAGTTGAATTGTTCTTAATACCTCCAGAATGAGCCATGCTACTGGAACGGATTCCCCAGTGAGGAAAGAAACTAGTTATTTCAGGATGTGTTGACATTTCTTTGGCTTGAAGGTTCCATTTCCACCGTTAATTGAAAATATCTTACAATGCCACAAATTAAGTTTGATCTCCTATGATAGTCTTAACTTTATACATTCCTCCAGGAATCAATGATTAAGACATGTTAATCAAAACATGTTAAAAGATGTATTCTAAACAAAATGTGGATGTATTATGTTATTTTCCTCTGTGCTACTGTAGTTAGTTTCTGCCAACATACAGTCCATATCTATACCAACACACAAATATATCATGGCTGTCATGTATCACGCACAGTTTGCCTGCTGGCGCTGTAAGAAATCTCATCAGTTAAGTGATGCTGTGGTCCCAAGATCTGAGGAATGATCTGAGGTAACATAATAAACAATGAATATACTGTACACACAAGCAAGCACACTACTAAATACATAAATGCCTGCCTGTGATTTAAAGTACACAGACAGCCGCACACACAGCCACATGCACACACAGCCACAGATAAACATGGTAGCAAGTGAATGCAGGCGGCGAGGCCACAGCGGTGTCTGACTCTGTGTATGTGTGTGTCAAACACACTTCCCAGCATCTGAGGGAGAAAAGAGAGGTAGTGGTGCACACTCAGCTGAAAGGCCTCTGGCCACCATGCCAGCACAATCTCTTCAGCACTTCGGGACCCGTCACTTGCTGCATCTCCCTTACCCTCTCTGCCTCTCGCCTCTCCCCTAACCCACGTTTATTTCTGTCAGCTTCCATATTCTTGTCTTCACAGCGTGTTTGCCCGTACTCACGAGACATTTCTAGTCCGTGCAGGCGAGGCGCTGCCGCCAACTGTGGGGACCCCTGGTAAGATGGTAAACAGGCACACCAGCATCTGCAGGCAGGCTCCCCAGTTGTAGTCAGGGCCTGGGGACACGTTGGAGTCAGACGTTCCCCTTATCCTTATTCTCTACAGGGACGATCAGTAGGCCTGCTACGGCCCTGGTGTGACACCGCCTGTCCCATAAAATACACCAACATAGGCACCAGGCTCTTCCCTTGCGGTCATACGGCCTCCATATGCACACATCACTACAATGAGGGTCCTTCAGTGAAGGCCCCAGCTTTACTGATATCAGGATATTATCTGGAAAGATTGTTGCCAGTGGACAGCAATAAAAGGTCAGTGGAGCATACGCTGATCATGACCATGATAAACATAACAGTCTATGATAAGAGTGTAGTAATTGTGGGGTTTGAGAGCTGCGTTGTCATATAGTAACATAAATAAAATAAATAAATTCCATTTGTTATAGTGAAGTGGATAACATACATTCAATAACCTTTGAACATAGTTGCATGTTCAGATTGTGTTTCCTCTTTGGAAAAAACAGTTGTAACACTCTAGATATTTAGTGAAGATCTCATCGTGAGTCAAGAAAATAATTTAGAGCAACATATTATATTTTACCAACTTATAGGTGTATAAACTATAGCATATCAAATCAACATAATTATCAAAAAAGGATATATTTTAATATATTAAAATAATATTTTAATTTTTGATTGATGTCTGTAACAGAAACTAGCTGAGAATAAACCCATTCATGGACAAATAACCCATCTTTTATACAAAACATGAAATAAAATGGCAGTAATTAACTGTGTCATGCACAGTTAATTACTGCCATTTTATGGTACATGTTCAGCTTAATTTGAATCATCCTCAATTAAATTATGAACACAGCCTTAATCAGAATCCCTGTCTGAGTACAAAAACAATGTTTCCCTTTAACGTGAGCAATCCTTCCATGTTTCACTCTCTAACAAAGAGAATAATTCTTGCTATGATTCAGGGTCATACAGAAGATCTGCAGCATCAGCTTGGGGTTGTCATGACTTATCAAGGCTGCTCTAAATAAGGGAAGACCTGAGTTCAATTCAATTCTACAACGAAAAACTGAGGTCAAAGCACTAAAAACGTATAAGCATGATTAACATATGAACCATTTGGGAATGAAGAGAAAAGAGAGAGGGAAAATGATAAAAGAATAGTGGTGGCCAGGTTGTACTGCATAAAAAAGGAAAGGATGAAAAAGATAACAACCAAAAAAGTCGCCACCATGACATCACAATTCTAAATCTTTTCCACCTTATCTTGCCCTTTCCATGGGTTGTTCAACCATCCCAACTTCCTGTAGTCTCCTGATGGTCCCTTTGTGATTGACGTGCTGGAGCCAGCAAGTCCATCTATCTGCCCTTTAATGAGATGAGCAGGAAGGAGGGTTTCAGGAATTGATAGCTGACATTCTTGTAGGTTCCCTCCTGCTCCTGCCTTCATACACCAGTTAGGGGAGGTAAAGGCTGTATATAATAATAAACCCCAGTGTACTGATTTACAGTGCTGACCCTGGTTGCACCCTTACAGCAGAGACAATAGTCTCTACACTGGGAAATAAAGGAACATATAACAGATCCCAGGGACTGGCTGTCACCATCTCTTGTTTGGCTTTATTTACTGTAGCAGCCGATGGCTAATGAATAATGGGGAGAAGATGTAGACATCAAGAATTGTTACTGAGACAGACCATTTGTGTTCATATTCATCATTATTTTCCTGACACCAATTAGACATAGTTATATTTGGAACAAAGAAAAGAAATTAAAAACAGAAATTAGAATTTACTGAAATTATGTCTTATAAAGATTCATGTTTACTGGCTGAAAATTTGAATATGTATTTTTATGTATAAAAATGCAGGAACCATCTAACAAAAAGCTGGATTTTTTTTCTAATTGGTCAATAAAGATGTTTTTTTCAAATAAACTATGACATTGTGGGACACCTTGTGGTGGCCTATGCTTTAAAACACTGTCCTTGAACTGCATGTGCTCAGTTAGAGTCTGGCCAGAGACCTTTATCTCTCTCCTCCTGCCATCTCTCAGCAGCCAGCTATCTAATACAGTCATAAAAAGCCAAAGAGGAAACAACTATGGCATTGACTTCAGTTTCTTTATCTGGAAATGCCAGAAAGACCATAAAATAAAGCATGTAAAAATGTATAAATTGAGAATGAGTACAGGTTTACAATATAGAAAGAAAGAGAGGAAACACTTAATCCACTATGTACAGGATCTCCACTATCTAAGCACCGAATCACTGCTGGTAGGCTAGCTTCAAGGTTAGGTGCATGGAACAATAAACTAAATATGAATCAAACACAAATGTTAAAAAAGGGGAGACACAAAGGGTCTCGGGTGACAACTTGTGTCCCTCCTCCGAATGGGGACCTCAATAGCCTCCACACAGCCAGTGTTTCTGGCAGGTCATAAAAGATAATTGCATTGCCTGGGCTTTTTAAGAGTTAGCCAACGAGTGCTCCGGGGTGGTCAAGGGGACTTAGTGTGTGTTTACCATGACACAGAGACAGTGAGACTATACTTAGCCACCCACTAGACAATAGATAAGACATCAATATACCCCTCCTCTCCAATTTAGGGAAGAAGGGAAGGTGGGATGGGAGGAGAGGAGGACCTGTTTGAGGAATGAGTGGCGCTTTCCCCATTCACCATGCAGTAATTTTGGGATGCATGCACCATAACTATACACTGTAAACGTGTGTGTGTGTGTGTGTGTGTGTGTGTGTGTATTTATGTGTATACTTATGTGTTCATGTGTTTCTGTGTGTGTGTGGGCCAGACCCAGCAATCTACAGGGAGTCGTTGCCCTATAGCCCCAGTCCTGCTATAACTTCATTAGGTGTGTGTGGAGGTAATAGCATCGTGGTCCAGGAGCTCGTAACATAGAGCCAGAGGCCCATCGGCTGCCCGCCAGCCCAGCCCACACAGATACTGCACTGGTATGCCTCTGTATAAGCTCCAGTTATATGGGTAGAATTAGGTTGTAGTGAAGAGCCGCTGTAACTTAATCTGATACTGTGCTTATATACAGTATATTGAAGTGAGTGGAATGTTCGAGCAACATGGGGATTGAATTGGGGACATGGGGATAAATTAGTGAATTAATTCTCACTGGACATATATAATTCTGCTGAGCAACGTGAATAAAGACAATCCATACCCTTCACACCAATGATGTAATAAAGATGGTCCAAACGCAGTCCAAATTCTGCTGACAGCCAGATTGTGGTTACTGCTTTGTTGGAGTCAATGAGAGAATAAGCAAAAGAAATGTGCTGCTTCTTCAAAAATAATATATTAAACTCTTGGATAAAGCAATATAATCTTAAAATGTTGCACCCCAAGGTGTAACAATCAATACCAAGTGGAAAGGATTACATTGCATTATGTCATTGTCTGTAGCCTATTGTTTTGTTAGTTGTCACTCACCATTGGCAGTCTGCCAGCTGAACACAAAGTCAGAAAAGAAGAAAGTGTTTCTATACAGCACGGATGTATTTATAGCAGTTGTAGGGACAGATACACAGTAGTTAATGCAGACTATCATGCATGAAGATCTTGGTAAAACTTGCTTTTAACCTCCCTAATTAGCATTTATAAGCAGCATTTAACATTTAATAAATCATTTATAAGACAACAATGTTTTTATCCAGATGTTTCTTACTGAATGCAATGACAAACAAAAAAAAAAAATCTAAACTTGTTTTGGAACTACAACTAAAACTAATAAAGAATTTGAAATGCAATATGATATTCTATATAATGTCCAAACAGGTCCTTTGTTTCTATTGAAAGAGACTCAGGACTGACAACAATCATACACCACAAACTACTTGTCATTTCTGGTTTCTTCCGTAGACTAAAAGGTACAGCTTATTTGAATAATCAGCCTGGTCACAGAGAGAGAGAGAGAGAGAGAGAGAGAGAGAGAGAGAGAGAGAGACAGATTGAGTTGTGCATCCCACTTCCAAAGGAAGCCTCTGTTTATTTATTTGCTATATGTCTGAACTTGCCTGTCATGATGTTGTTGTGTTGTAAGTGAGTCAGAAATGGGCCCTTTATTAAATCACTGGGCTCTCCTGCTGGAGTGAGACTATCCCACAGATCTATGGTAATACACAGCCTGGGGTGGAGGACAATTCCATTAGTGGAGGACAGGGGCTTGGGCTGATAGCTCTACATATAGGGCCTCCTCCTCACTACAATACCTCTTGGCTGACTGGCCGTCAGCCTGTTTAGCCTAAAGTTTTATAGAGCTAATCACCAATGTTTGCACAAGTCAGAATAAATCTGCCCCCTGCACCTGAGTGGTAGACACACAAAGTATTGTCGTCATGATCCAAGTACCTGGCTCTGAAGGTTTGTACAATAGAGAGACTGCAACAGAAAAGTTGATTAAAAAGGGAAATCTGAGTTTTATACAACCTTGGTCTTATTTTGATTGTTGTGGACATTATTGCTACTGGTAAAAATAATAATTGCTGAAATCTTGCAAAATCATAAAAAAAAAAAACTTATAAAGCAGAAAACATGAAAAGTCAGGCAAAACAGGTTTTAGGATAAGCCAAAATTATTTGGATGAAAAGAAAATTGTATAGGGCACCCAGGTAGCCTCGTGGTTAATGTGCATAGTACATACCGCAATGTCTATCATTTGACCCACAACCGAGGGACCTTTGCATTACTCATACTGTCTGTTGTAAACATTCATCACAATTTATTGACCCTATATTTCAACTTTGACCAATGGTACTTATAGGCATAATTTAGTGCAAAATTTCCATGTGCAATGACAGACTAATAATGCTATTTTGGGTGTCCTAAACCAGGTATATTGTCTACTGTATGCAGGTTGGAGCCACTTCCCAGTACACAGCTACATTTAGTTTACATTTCTGAGTTGCCCTTTACAAAGTTAGGCCAAATGAGTGAGCAAGAATAGGCCAGGATTTGGTAAAGCCTGTGATGAAAGCACACCACTCTTGTTTTTATTGTCCACTCTCCACCTGGCGGGGTGTTGTGTGAACTCTAGAGAGTTGTGGCTGCTGTTTGATCACACCATGGCAGTCTGACCTGTCAGTAAGTGGTGGCAAACATGGCCCACACACAGAGCAGTATATGTGTATATGTGTTTCCCACACACAGTGCTACATACCTCACCAGAGGAGGCAGGTCACAACGTGTCAGAGTGTTGAGGATCCATAATGGCCATTTAGCCTTCAACAGCTAATATCAGCAGTGCTGATTTACAAGCAATTGGGCTGTGTGGTCGCTGGAGTCAGGAGCTGCATTCATCAAACCTGTTTGACATTAGCTAGTATGAACATAAAGCCAAAAAGATACACATATATTATACCAAATAATAATAATAATAATAAAAATGAAGAAGAGATAATAAATAAACTGGTTACTATGCATAAGCTGATCCCAGTACTGCATTTGATACCAGCATGTACCATACACCCCTCCATGTTATGGCACTGGCTCTGGTAACCAGCTGTTTCCAGCCAGGCGGAGTGACAAGGGACCGGAGGGAGCCATCGAAACTCCGGGGACTATGACAGAAGCGTGGTGACAAGTGACGACGACGCCCTCCCTCATGCATGTGTCCCTGCACTGCACAGGACAGCACCCTCAGCAACAAGACAAGACGGAGATCACGCACCATGCTAAGCTAATAGCCACGATATGCTCTGCTGAAGTCAACTCTGATAGAGGGCTGGCTCTGTGATCACTGCTGATAGGGGAACAATGTGACTCGTAGATGTCAGATTGCATATATGGAAATGGCAGCTTCTCTTGTCTCCAGAATAGTTTTATCCAGCAATGAAAACTTTAAAAAATAAAGCATAACTCCAGAGTTAGATTAATAAGGATGTGTAATTGCTTAAAGATTGGTAATCTGCAGGACTTGACCAGAGATTCACCTTCACCACAAAGTGTTGGAAAGTATCACACTGGTGCTAATGAAGACTGTGTTTGTTAGCTCTATTTGTTGCAGAGGCATGGTGTAAACAACATGTGCATGTAGGTTTGACTAGACACACACACAAAAATTAAATCTCAGCATTAAAAGCTACGACTCTTTGTACACAATCATATACACACTCCACTTGCCCCTGTGACCAACTGGAGACCAGAGAGACATTGACATGACCCAGATAATAGGCCTAAAGTATTGCCTCTATAATTTGATCAATTTGCAGTTTCCTCACAATAGCAGCCACAGCGCTGTCCCCCGCAGCTACTGTGTAGCTCCCCACGCCTAGCCATGCAGACGCATCACTGCTCACCACAGCAAGATGCTCCGCCTTTCACCCCTTTTCCCCCCAAATCACCGCTAAGCCTGCCTGATGCCTGCTGCCGGGACACAAACATGCTCTTGCTCCTGTCATCTCTAAGCAAGCACAGACAGGAGGGAAAAAGGCTGACAGTTTGTCTTGTAACATATGCCACGTGGCAGCAAAGCCTAACTGATATGGCTGGAGTTTGGGCCACAGCCAAGGGCTCTTTTTTATCTATTTTATTCTCTTCTTTCTTGCATGTGGCTGTGTCTTGGGCGGAAATGTGAAACAAAATCACTGTCTGGCCCTCACCAGGCTGGATTTACTGTCTGGGCCTAGCCAGTACAGGAAGCTGCTTTGATCATTATTTGTGCAATATTTCAAACAGTACTCACGATAGGTCCAGCCACTGAAAGCTGAAATAGCCTCTTCACTGCTCATGGGAGACTTGGTGTGCTGAGGGGAGTCCGAGAAAACACTTTTCCAAAAGGAAAAAAAAATATGACAGGAAGTAACTATCCCATTTGCCTGAAGACATGTTTGTCTTCAGTAAAGCTCATCAATCATGGATTCACCTGTGGGGTCTTTCCACCCAGTGAAGGGCTGGAATTTTAACAATGTTGTCAATAGTTTAGAATTTACCTGTATAGCAGGCTTAGTGGAGACAAATTTGTTACTGCTAATGTTTTAAACCTTCAAGAGTAGCATTGCTTTGATCATTTTCCCCAAAACAGACCCTTAGGCCACAAAGAAATTTCAGAAAACTGTGTTGTCACAGCTGCCAAAAAGGAACAACTTTATGTAGGTAAATACCTGTGTCGCTTGGTCTCCTGAAACTATGTGAAATTACCAAAATGAATATGATATCTTCCTTTGTGCTCAGAAAAATAAGACATATATGTTTTCTCACTGAGAAAGGATTATGTAGAAAAGACATGACTGGAAACAGGTGGGGTGATGAATGAGGATAAATGTCAAAATTATCCAATTTGAGGCAGAGAATCTTCAAAGGTTTTGGTTCTTATTTTAATTTACAGTAATACAATGACTCAATAGCAAAAAGGAAACAATAGTTTAATGAAACAAAATCTTAAGGATCTTTTTCTTTCTTTCCTTCTAGCGCATCTTTGATTTCTCGTTATTGTTATCATTGCCAAGTACAATAAAAGTATTGATATGTCTTGGTAACACTGGTGCAGGAGTAACACCTCCCTGATGTGTCATAATTCGCAGCAGCTAAACCTGGAACTGGGGCAAAGTGGTCACCATTTTCGCTCCAATGGTTCCCTCCCCGCGCCCTCGCTGAGGCCCAATTCAAGAAGGTGGGATGGAGGCAGGAGTTGATGAGAGAAATGACAGGTGAGTGACAGATGCCTTGAGGAACAAGAGGTGGGAGGGATGGGGGAGGATAGAAGCGTGCTAGCCAGGAAGGTGCAGCGTAGTGCCACGGGTAAAGAGATGCCAGGGTTGAAGATTGACGCACCTTGATGGCACTGGGAGGCAGATGTGACACAGGTGAGGGGCAGAGTTGGGGGACCTTCCAGGCTCCTCACAACTGCTTCTTTGCTCCTGTGAGACAGATGCACAAAAAACCACTGAAACACTGGAAACAACGCAATCATGTGTGTTCATTTTCACAAACTATGGCTATTGACCAGCTCCTACCACCTATTTTCTTTCTCTACTCCTACCACTACTACCACAACTCCATAACAGGTGCCACATGTAACCCTTGTTGATTGTGTTACTTATTCCTCCCTCCTAAATCTATACCATCTCCTTCTTCTACACCCATTATAATTCCATTTTATGTTGATTTAACTCCACATACTCCTAACATAGGCAGTGGATTCTAGCCATCTTCCTTCTTCTGAATTAAATAATGTGGAGCCATCACAACCATCTTTGGGTAACCATGGTGTGAGCTTTGTGTTGTATGGATAGCAAAAGTGGTAGGAGTGAATTCTTTGGCTTCACAAAATCACAATAATAGGTGAAAATACTACAATTACCGAGGCAATATATGAGTCAATTTGCAGAATTAAGCTACAAAGCCAGTTGAATACAAATATTCTTCGTAACTGAAAAACTTTACACAAATCTGATGGACTGTACAATAGCATTACAAGAGAATGAGACTAAGTAAGAGAGAGACAGCAACAGAACACCACCTCTCCAGTTCACTTATTAACAAGTCATATCTTTTTTCTTTAATCCCTACAACATAGGGCTGTCAACTTATTAAAATGTTAGTGTTAATTTAACTGTTCTAAATGTACTTTAAAGGGGATATTCTTTCAAGATTTTAATGCTTAAGTGGTATTTGAGTCTCTACTATTCCGCTGCTAATTCAGTTCATAGACAGTACATGCAAAGAACTTCAGTCTCAGGGAGAACTATCTGAAGGGTTCTGAAACTCATTCATCCATTTTTGCTCGAGGAGCTTTGTTTCTGCCAGCCATCGTTCATGGTTGTACAGTATTATAAGACCCGTAAGAACTGCTCCTGTTCCGCTTCTTTGCGTCCAGTGCAGGCAACCCCACCCCTACTGACTGTGCAGTGCTGCTGTACTGTGGACAGAGGGGGAGAGAGCAGCACTGTTTAGTGTTTAACAGAGGGTGGAATGCATGCATGGGAATGAATGACACAAATGACTTAACAAAATTATAAACGCAACACTTTTGTTTTTGCCCCCATTTTTCATAAGCTGAACTTAAAGATCTAAGACTTTTTTTCTACGTACACAAAAGGCTTATTTCTCTCAAATATTGTCCACAAATCTGTCTAAATCTGTGTTAGTGAGCACTTCTCCTTTGCCGAGATAATCTATCCACCTCACAGGTGTGGCATATCAAGATGCTGATTAGACAGCATGATTATTGCACAGGTGTGCCTTAGGCTGGCCACAATAAAAGTTTTACTGTATTGCTACACCTGTGAGGTGGATGGATTATCTCGGCAAAGGAGAAGTGCTCACTAACACAGATTTAGACAGATTTGTGAATAGTTTTTGAGAGAAATAAGCCTTTTGTATAAATAGATCTTGTAGTACTTAGATCTTTGAGTTCAGCTCATGTTAAGTGTATTTATGAGTTGCTAAGAAGGTCTGAAAAGTCGCAAAATCTAGCGAAAATGTCGGCAAGTTGGTAACACTGTCGACAACGTTAGTCCTTCAGCTTCCTGAATTCCCTAACAGATCAAAATCACAGGTGCGTGAGTAATTACCCGTTAAAAAAGTGGGGTTAAAAGGAATTTGCGTTAACTTGTTATTAATAGAATCATTTTGACAGCCCTAAACATACTAATTAAAATGTGTAAAAACAAAAAATGGTGGTTTTATAGGTATAGTTAGAGCATTCCCTGCCCAGGTGCAGTGACTTCCTGGAGCCTTCACTGCAGCGATGACAAGACTCCAGGAAGTCACTGTCTGAGCCACAAATTAGTAGCTGTACCATTATATTTAGCATTTGTATTAATTTTCTCATAGAACTCTCTGTGAATGTGTTTTTCATTAAATGTCAAACTTCCTTTGAAACAAGAATTGATTGGGTGTGTGGGTAGCTCATCTGGTGGAGCGTGCACCCACATACAGAAACTCAGTCCTCGCCGCAGGTTCGGTTTTCATGTCTAAGCTTTCCTAATAATAAAGTCCTAAAATGCCAAAAAAAGTCTTAAAAATAACAAAACAAGTATGATCAATTGAACATTACAGATAATTGTTGCACAGTGTAATGCTATTGTAAAAACAAATGGACTTGCTTACAATTTATTTAATGTCATCTTCGGACCAAAACTATTAATTGAGTGACTGTAATTCAATAACTTAAGTGTATCATTTAAAGTGTAAACAGACAATTCATTGAATGAACCTGAATCAACAATAGATGCCATCTGAACGGCATCTAAAAACAATAATGCTTTTCTCTATGCAGATAAAAAATGAATTAATCAGAAGTATGATATTTTATTCAGGGGGCCACAGTAGTGAGCGGGGCACCCATCTGTCTCTCATCTCTCTAGTCAGTCATGTGGGACTGAAGTGAAAGAGAAAGAGAGCCTCTGATTGCCTGCCACCCAGCTCTTTGCTGCTGCTCAGTGTCACTGCCACTCACCCGCCGTTCTGATGTGTTCGTTCCTCTCCACCTCCATTAACGTCACTCTTGGTCGACACGCTCGCAAATGGAAAAGCGTACAGGCCTCCAAAATATGGAAAAGTGAAACGCTTCATTTATGTTTTAGGTGTACATGGACACTTGAAAGGCAGAACAAGAGTGATATATTTTTTTATTTCCTTAAGTAGACTTGCATTAACAAAAATGTCTCTGAATTTCTGCTTTGAAATGTTATTCTCGTACCCTGAGGAACTGGTCTACAACTAGAATCCTGCAGTTGTTATCCTAGCAGCCTGGCTTAGGCCCCACTGTCAGTGAATGGAGATGTTTCAAGCAGACTGAGTGACGAGGTGCATAAGAGGTCAGCATTCTAAAGGGGGCTACCAATTGGATCATGACCCATGAGGGACAGATATGGGCAAGGGATTTAGCCTCAAAGGTCACATTGGGGTCAAGGAGTGTCTTGCATTCCAGACTCCTAATCCTCTCTCTGCAGTCTGGAACGCCAGGCTTCGCTGCTCCACACACGCATGCCCACACAAACAAACATGTACACCTTCACATACTCTGTGCTGAGTCTCTGTGCCAACATACACAGGTTGTGGTGATAGATTGGATAAAGAGACTTAAAATAAATGTATGCCTCCTCCTCTGCCTTACGTAGAGAAAGCATGGCTTTTGGGTGCCCTCGCCACTCAATTCCTTGACCTTGCACTTATCTAGCCACCTCCTACTGGGCCATCAAGTTCCCCCCATGCTGAGACACCAGAGTGCCGTGGATATGGGTAATTTGTCAGGGCAACCCAACCCCCACTTTTCATGCCCGTGTGTGTCAGTATGCAAGTATGTGTACGCACCAAGGGCTTCTCCAGGAATCTCTCAGACTATGTCGCCAGTCCAGGCGGTCCCAGACAAGTCAGTGGCTGTGCAAGCACTGCTCGTGCTAGTAGCATTGGAAGCTGGGGTATCCTGGTCACAGCAATCTGAGCCATCCATCAGCCCAATGTGACGTGCATGCCACCCAACACCGTGCAGCATTTGTGGGCCCCCCCTCCCCCTAAACACTTATACATGACATGCACAGCACAGACACAGTATAAAATGTAGACTATCCATCCCAGATGATTTTGGAAGCTGAACCTGTTGACATTTACACTGCAAATCCCAATACACACTCAAAACACACAAACATAGTGACAAAATTGCTCCATCTGTGACTTGGACTGCACCTAACACAGCAGTATGTGTGCAGCAAGGCACACCAGGCATTAGTCTCCTACTGTTTGTGTTGGAGTGGCCCTCACGCTGAGCCTTCAATTGTAACCCCCCCCTCCCCCTTTCCCACTTCCTATCCCACTACACTCTACCAAACAGAGCCAAACAAAACACAGGCTAACATAATGTAGCAGCATGTCAGTGGTAGGCCCTGAAGCAAGGATGAAACATGAACCGCTCTGTACCAGCCATTAAGACAAGAGTAAACGCAGCTACAATTTCTTTCTAGCCGTTCAGCCCTTATGCTGTCCAGTGCAGAGATTGTGTGTGTGTCAAAAGCAGATTGAGTGATGTATCCTTTGTGGCTGTGGTGTGCTCAGTGGGCCAGAGAGAAGTCCCAGCAGGGAACTTATACTCCCTTGGCCCCCAGGCCACTGCACTTCATCAATCTCTCCACTGGGAAAGGCCTGCTACTGGATTGCAAGAGTCTCTCTCTCTCACGCACACACACACACGCATGCACGCACGCACGCACGCACGTACGCACTCACTCAGAGAGAGGATACAAAAGCAGACAAACCAATGTATACAGAGTACAAGGAATATGGTAATGTTCAAAAACTTTAACAATGGTTTGCATTGGAATGCCATGATTTGTACAAATTAGTAAACAATTTGTTGCACACGATTGTTCTTGTCAATGACAGCTGTCAAGCTACAAAGTTAATGTTACATTACAACATGAGCAATCTTCGATGTATTTAAAATCTCCTAGATTTAAACAGAAGAACTTGAATTAGATCATCCATTTGCACATTTAATTTTTTTTATAGACTGTATTAATTCTCTCTGTCGGTCGGAGGGCCCATGTTTGTGAAAGGGTGTGGTGGCGGAGAATTCTGGCGCTGGATCCTATAATTGGCTGGAACGACATTGATGAGGTGAGAGCTGATAGCTGCTGTGTTCAGGCCTAACTCTTCTCACGGTAAGAACTCCTTTTGTCTATTTGCAGCACTGACAAAATCCCAGTCAGGATTACAGTGGTTAAATCCCACATGACGCTAATACAATAAATTAAAAAGAATTAAAAGACATTTAAAATACAATCTGGTTTACGTGCTTGGAGTTAAAAGGAAGCATGAGCACACACACATGAACATGTAAACACACATGTTCTGGTACAGTTCCTGACCTTATATGAGGGCTGGCTGTACAGATTAAGCGAAGGTGAGAAATAGCTAGCCTCCTCTTGAGTTGATGAGCCCAGAACTTGAAACATTTAGGGAATTTCTCATGCTTCAGCGGGAAGCAGGTGACACCTCTTACTTGTTCACATAGCCCTCTGCATTCTACAGCACACAGATTTAGAAGCCAGGTAATGCCAATGAAAATCTTCTGGTTATGATTTAGACATTGTGTATGATACACACTCTTGTCAGGTAGGATGAAAACAAACTCATTCCTAACTTTAAAAAAAGAAAAACGACTGGGTTTATAGGTGAACATTAAATATTGACATTCACTGAGCAATAGGTGGAAACCTTTAAAAATAGAAGCAGAATCTATGGCAGACTATTCCAGCAAAGCGGCTTTTAGGAGTTGAATCATTGCTTTGTCAAGTCAAGAGGAAGCTGTGGAAGGAAAGACCAAAAGAATGAACGAGTAAAACGGAAAAACAAGAGCCAGAGCGGCTGAGGAGAGTTGGTTTACAGTGCAATCAGCATTAAGGAAATTGGGTTGCACTAGCGCTGCGAGAGGAGAGAGGTGATTGATGCTAAGCTAGGCTAGCAGGAAGGAAGTGGAGAAATTAGCAGCAGGCCAGGGCACTGAGAACTGTCAACTACTTCCTGGTCAATCTGAGGTGTGAAGTATGCGTCCACTGCCAGCCCTCAACACACACACACACACACACACACACCAGGCATTTTGCATCAAGCATTACCTGCATTTGCAGCATTATGTGAAACATGAGCACAACCCGACTCTTCCAATCTGAAACCCAACGGGAATATATTGATTTAGGAGTGAGTTAACACCAAGGGGGTACAGTATATCTTATGTGTGACAACTGTGTGCTCAACATGCTGGGAAGTACACATACTTTGACATACAAACACACATGTAAATTAATTGCACACACACACACACTCTCTTAAAATACTCATTTTTAACTATTTTAAATCACAAAGGGCAAACATGACCCCTATCTTGAGCTCAACTCCCTTGCCTCTGCACACAAGCCTTCAACAACAAATATAAACAACACAGTGCAGTCTCCAGGGCACTGTGTCAAAACTTGGCTTCATGCATGCCAACAGTGCAGCCACGTCAAGCCCCTGACAATAGCAGTAGTAGCGTACATTCAGTGTAATTAAGCAAGGCAACAGAGGACAGGCACAGAGGAGGAGAAGACACAGAGATGCCCTTGATACTTGGGTGTTGGCACTGACAGCATTTCCTCTGACAGCTTCATCTCGTTGGCCACCACAGAAGCTCTTACGTCTCCTGACATGTGCTTTACTCATGTCTGCCTCCCTTCTCTGCTCCCCCGACATGACAGTAAAGAAAGGATGGTTGGAGATAGATGGGGGGATATTATGATGGCCAGTGCTTGTTGGTATCAGCGATCAAAAAAGGAGTTCTTGTACACATTTCATCGGCCTAGTCATTGGCCTACATTGGGACAGAGAAAGGACATTTATTAAACTAAATTATTATTAGACTAAAATTGTCATATTAATCTTTATTGAAAGTTCATATTAGTGCACTAATTAAGAAAAGAAAGAAAAAACACTCCAGATTGATCCTCTAAGAGCTACAGTGTCTGATGAAGATTGAGAGTCATCATTTAAATCTTTGTGGACTTCCCTCCAGAAAAGTAAAGTATGGGGGCCTGAATCCTCAAATTTGTCATGTATAGCAAACTGTATTATTTGAAAGTGAAGGGTGCCTGAAAAGTAATTTAGCCAATGCTGTACTGAAAGGCAGATCTGGTATTTTTCTTGAGGTCATGCTGCACAATAGCACTTTGGACAACATTTTGGAGATATAAAGAAAGGTTGTGTGATATCTATCTCTGACATTTATGCCTCCACTTCAATTTAGTGAAGGTCCATGAAATTGCATTTAAAAATTCAATACTCTCTTTCCAGAAATAATGTCCCGTTAACTCTGGATTCACAGCCAACAGTTTTGGGAAATCTGTAGAAAGTAATAATAATAATGTACACTTTATTAATCCCACAAGGGGAAATTACAATTCTGTTGTTATTACACACATTATTACACACAGGCCTGAACTACACGCATGCTCAGTGCCTATACATTCACTAAATGGAGAGATGTCAGAGTGAGGGAGCTACCCATGGAAAGGCACCCCGAGCAGTTGGAGGTTTGGTGCCTTGCTCAAGAGCACCTTGGCAGTGCCCAGAAGGTGAACTGGCACCTCTCCAGCTACCAGTCCAAAGAAAACTGTTTTAAAGAAAACTGTTGAGCAGTAACTGGGACACTTATTCTGGACATGTTGGTGTAGATGTTTGTAATTGCCTTTTTTTTGTTAAATTCAATGAACACCACAAATAAAATGTTGTACCAATTGTATCGGGGTGGAGGAAGATCTAAAAACTGGCTCAATAAAACCCTAAATCTCTATATATAGTTTACTTGGGGTAATTGAAGAAATATGATTTTGTTTTTGTAATTTGAGAGAACATCCTTTAAAGAAAGTAGGGAAAGAGACTCGCATGCAGAAAGAGAGATGGCCATTTTACAGCATTACCAAAGCACTCCATTCCTCTCAGGCAGGATTGAGTTAACGTCCCTTCCCTCCCTCTCATCCCTCCCCTGCCCCTACTGTTTCACTGTGACTTGCTGGCTTGATTTATCTGATGGAAGGAATTCTGCAGAGGGCTCTGGTGGTATCCCTATACTGTAACCTTTTCCCCCCACCAGATGTTCCTCTCTCAAAACCTGGTAACGTTCATCCTGAAATCCCCATACAAACATATCAAGTGGTCACTACTTGTTGATGTGGGCCATGGCTGACAGGGACAGTGACATGAGTATTGGGGGGTTAGAGATCAGACAAGGAAGAGCGACACAGACAGAAGACAGACAGACGGAAGTGTCAGACATATGTCCACGCCAGCTGACAACACCAGGATGACCCAAGGAGTAAGCGAAGACTGGGGCAAGAAAGGGGTTGATAACTCGCAAAAATGTTGTAATGGGTGATACTTTGAGTTCGACAGTTTGCCTGGATCTGAGGGCCTGAACTGATTTATTGTGTCTCTTTCCTTTTTTTAATGAATTTATTTTTACATGCTTTTTCTTTTTATTTGGTGCTAAGCGTTCCATCAAGGGGGAAAAATGGCTAATGGTTTACCCGCTACTAGATAGTAATGATCATAAATATGTAAATTAGTAGAGGTGTATCAAATGCGTTGCATAAGCTTGGTGTGCTAATCGTTAAATTTGGAATAATGTTAAAAAAAAAAAAATTGTCTTGGGTCAGGTTCAGCTCTTAAAATGAATCAGGCCTTAAAGACACCGGCAGAGGCCAGGTTTAGCATACATGCATTTGTGTGCATGTATGTGTTCATCCATCTGTAGATATTGTGTTCCTGTTAGGTAAAAAATACATACAACATCAGCAAGAGAGGATATGAAATAGAGAGAATGATGACAATCCTAATGATGGGGGGTAAAGCCATGTCAAGGCTTTGACCGCCTCTGACAATATTTGTCACTTTCAGTGTGCATGAATTCTTGATTTGATGTGCCTTAATTGACTCAGCTCTGCCTGGCACTGTCTGTCACACTCCCCCTCTCTCTCTCTTCAGCTTTGTGTCTATCTATCTATCTATCTATCTATCTATCTATCTATCTATCTAATATCACAAGGAGTACGGTCTAGGCAGACTAAGATGAATGTATTGCAGGAGGAAGAGCAGCCAGCGATACTGCCCTCTTCATGACCTCTTCCATGACACAATAAGCCCCAAATGGCAGACATAAGTGAGGATCAAGTGCTTCAAAGTAAGCCAGGCAGAGATAAAACCCAACAGGCCCCTCAGATGATAAACGGGTTTTGTAGCAGGAAAAAGCCATCATGTAGCTACCATGACACCTGGGCTTTGGTGCACAGGCACAACACATGTTTCATCATGTAGCTGAAGAAGGAAAAAAATAAAGAGTTGTTCATGGGCTTAGTTTGATCTTATGATTAAAGCATATTATGCCAGTATTTAGTGTACCGGCTGTACTAATTTCTCAAGATTTAGATTTGTAAGATGATTTCTATTTACAAAAACTGTACTTTGCAAAAACATCATGCAATAATGATGAACCATCGTGGGGCTTTCCATTCATTTCTATTCATTCTGTAACCAATTCTTGTAATAATCACTTTCTTAGGTGTTTAGTTCCCAGATTTGAAAGAAATATCATTATAAGCTATTTATGCTCCGTTACCATGGTGTTCAGACCAAGGTTTGCCTTTCTATGTTTTTCACAATGTGTCTTTTTCAGGCTTGCCTTTTCACAGAGCACATTTACCTTGGTTGTATTAATCCCCATACCCACTACAGAAAGAAACAGCCCAAATTGATTTCCACTTTATTTATTGTAATAGAAGAAACATGCAAGGTTGCATTGGTTCCCACTAGAAGGGATGGCCGCCTCCTCTTCTTAGCCTTGGACCAAAATTATTAGTGGGGAGTAAGAGGGCGCAGCAAAAACTTGTTTTGTAAACATACGTCTGTCTATATGTTGTCTATATGTGTGTGAGTCGGGGGGTTGGAATCACAGACCACTCAATGACAAACGTGAAAAAAATCATAGTAAAACCTCATCATGTGAAGTATTGCAAAAAAGCGCCTTTGAACAAAGGTGAGGATTACTCGGAGCACAAGGTACTTCAGAAAACTCCGCCACAACACCCGCCATTGTCCATGTGTTGAAAGCTGGTAAATTTCCCATAAGTCTCTTTTGAACAGAGCCACAAAGGCGTAGACGAGAGCTCCCCCATGCATGTAGAAAGCCACTGATAAATGTGAAGATGCTTGCATGCTTTTTTACAGAAAGCATAATTCTACTTTATCATCCGTTTCATGTTGGGTCCATTCAAGTAATGTGAGATACCTTTAATCTCAAGCCAGGGTAACTCATTTTATAATGAGTTGTGAGTAATACTCAAGTGGAGAAACAGAACTAACTGCGCCTGCATTACAATAATGCACAGAAGACCAGTACTGAACCTGTCAGCTTGCAATTTAAATGCATACTTGATTGCTTTTAAAGTGGGTGCCACTGATATCCCGCCGATGTTAAGGCTTCTTTTATGTGTGGTAAAAGCCTGAGGAAAAATCTTCAGGAAAAAGATCAGAAAAATTGAATCGCATAGAACACATTTTATTAAAAAGACAAAAATTGTGCTCCATCTCTGCTCCACTCAAACCCCCGCGCATTATGTTGCTGTGCTGATGTCACATTGATTATGCTGATCGTAAACTGCCTTTGTTTGTCCCTCGCTCACTCCCGTCAGTCATCCATCTGCAGGGATGAGCAGAAGTCACCCTAAAAGCCATCTTTTCCATGTTTTCTGCATTTTCAAGTTGTGCTGCAGATGACGCCAGTCCCACTGGAGGCCTAGGCGACTCCTCTTTTCCTTCGCACTCCAGTATATTAATTGCTTTTTAATGTTACCCTTCTCTCCTGCAAGTTGTTGCATACTAACAAATCAACAACAATAAGGTTCTATTTGCTGTTGCGGGCCACAGCCAAGACTAAAAGGGTACAGTCACTAAATTATCCATGCATTGGAATGAAGGCTTCAAGCTGGTAACAGAAGAGTTTTAACAGGAGGCCATTTGGCTTTCTTTCTGCTCTGTCCCAAGTGTCCTATGCTCCCAGCTGTGCGCATGTCGCAGAATGGGACTTTGGTGCAAGCAAGAATGGGATAATGTAAAACTGATCCAACTGATCCAGCTAACCCAATGAAGCATTGTGACATGCTTGTCTCTCTTGAGCCACAACTTTGGGCAAAAAAAGAGTTTTTAGCATTCATTTTTAATCTACAGTTATAAGAAATGAGCTCCCTGTCTTGCAGAGCCTTTTATAAGAATCTTAGGGAAATGCTGTTAAACTTTACATTTTAAAGAACAGGGGAAAATACTTGACATTTTGTAATAGAACACCGTAACATGTTTTGTTTGTGAATTTAAACATTTTTAGACAAAATAAGTTTAAGCAACATACATATTTTGGCATTGGTTTTATCGTTTTATTTGAAATGGATACATAACTACTATCAGTTTTATGACAGCAGATCCCCCTTACATATGGGAAACTCTAAAAATATGTCTGCCCATATAGTAACAAATTATGTAATTAATGAATTTGTTGCAGGCTTAAGCAGCCTTTTGAAATCTCTGCTCAGTAGCCTGCAGCAGAAACAAGAGCTCTCACTGCTTAAGCTGTTAACCTACAACTTGCTGCTGCCTGTAACATGATTCTTTCCCCCAACATACAAGGGAAGCAAAGGCGGAGGTAATCATACGTATTTACAATTTTGTAATATGAAAGGTCATACTCCAACTACATGATTAGCAGACTTACTGTAACTATTAACATAACACATTCAACTATTTGGCTCCTACTTTACAGCATCTACTGTAGTTACTGAAATGTATTGTCCTATTATAGTTTGGGGGGCATGTTTCTCACGATAGATTAAGATGTACAGTAGTAGAGAGAAACTCTTATACAGAAAAAAAGTTATGTACTGTATATACAAATCCACAATGACATCAGGGATGAGAAAGGATCCTTTGTAGCGGCTCATAGCAAAAACCATTGCTGACTGTATTCTTGGTTCTGTATTATGTGTATGGTACTTTTTTACTTTCATCTTCCATAGAAGAATGAATAGGCTACTTGTGTAACATTAGACAATCTGTACATATCTTCAGTGTAGAAAACAAAAGTACAGTTTGTTTGGCAAGTACAACTTTGCATATGCGCACCCAAGCAGCAACATTGCATTGAGTGAGGAACGCACGGGGTGCAAGGGGGGTCATCAGCGAGTGTTTGGAGCTTGAGTTACAGGGCCAGCATCTGCCATCCGGCCATCAGGCCCTCATATCCATCACTGGCCGATGGCGTGGTGCAGCCCGGCGTTTGTAAAAACACCCAGAGGAAATGGAGTCTCTGGGCCAGACAAGAATAAAATTAGCTTGATGACTAAGTTCCTCCTCAGGTCCCAGCGGGAATAGAACTCTGCCATTTGTTTTCATTACTTCCCTTGGCTGTAGATGGGAGGACAACATGTGTGTGTGACTGTTAATGTGCATGTGTGTTTAGAGTAGAGCGTGCATGTGTATGTCTGTTTCCATCCCTGCAAGAAGTGCAGTGCACAAAAGCAGCCTTTTGTCATTTCCAGTACTGTATGGGTTTAATCAAACATATTCACTCATAAACACAGCACTTGTCTATAGAGGTGACATTACTGTTTGGAATTGTTCCACCACCCCTCATGGCATAGAATATTGGCTGTGGCCACTTTATTGCATTTGCCTCAGAATATCTAATAAACAAGCAAAGGTTATAAAAATTGATTTGCTCGCAAACGTGTTTTCATTCATTCACAGTGCTATGACCTAAGCCAACTTTTACTGAACTAAATGCAACAATCTGATATTAATGTCAAAAACATAATATACCTTGTCACTTCAGGCCAAAGACAAAATTGTGATATATATCTATGCAAATCTTTACATTCTCACCAAGTTGATCATAGGCACATAATCAATTTGGTTTTAAAATATTGCTCCGCATGCATAAAAACAGATAACGAGACGGTTCTGCTCATGAAAAAAATAAAGATCACTGGAGCAGAGGAAAGAGCGGAGAGAAGTAAGGTAAAGAACAAAGTATGATAGACAAAGTAAATAAATTCAAATGGATACTATGTATACAAGGTAGACTCTTAATCATAAACGTCCGTACTTTATAGAAGTATTTACATCTGAGAGTCATGCAGTATCTGCTGAGAAACACTATTAAAACATTAATGGAAAACTAAACAGCAACCAGTCCTATTCCAATGTCCCTGCATTTTCACAGAATCCAAGAGAATGTATTTTGTGCAAAGAGTGAGAAACCTTAGCACTACAGAAATAATGTCAGCCATATTTACTATTAAGCCATGAGAGCACCTCTGAACTTAACCTACTTACAAATGCATTTCTCTGCCACACACACACACACACACACACACACACACACACACACACACACACACACACACACACCTCAGATTAGTTCCAGCTTTTACCCAGGGTGCTTGTTAGAACTGAAGTGAAGACATCTTGTACTTCTTTAAAGCATGTAGCATTAACACCTTTGCCCCCTGTGTAAACCCTGAGTACTGACCCACAGCGGAGAGTGAGATGGGATGCAGCAGTGTGTACAACCCGCAGAGCTGTGTGTAAATGTTACTACAACGCTTTTCAGTCAAAGCTCTTATAGGAAGGAAGGAATCAGGAAGTGGGGATATTGGAGGTGATGGAGAAAATGAAAGTGTGTGGATATGTGCATGTAGGCGTGTGTGTGTTTTTAGGGAGTCAGTCTGACTAAACAGGCCAAACACTGGTTAGGCAAAGGCCTTGAACCAGAGGTGTCAGAGAGATTAGCTTGGCATCTCCACACCCAGTCAGAATAAGTTTTTTTTTCTAGTAAGGCCATAGTAGAAGCAAAGATGTATAAATAAAGCCAAACTATTCACATGGCCCGATTTCTTTCTTTGTTTATAATTTAAAGACCCTTTTAATGTTTGATGTTTTCATCCTTTCTTTAAGAAAAATATATACAACTGCTGCTTTTAAAAACACTGTATCCCCTGACATAACTGCAGAGAGAAGTAGATTACGCACAGTAGCTGTAAAATATAGAGTGTATACATTTTAACTGACCATGGCACAATGAATTCAAATATGCAGTTATAGGAAGACAGAGAGAATACAGATCACGGACAAATAACACGACTTCCCAGAACCATTGTTGCTGTAGCTGAAACGGGGAAGTGATTTAGTCTAATGTATCTCTGTGTTGTGTCCTTGTCCTCCCACGACTGGTCTACACACCAACAGTTAGGAGTCCTGCAAAACATGGGTCAAGGCGAGTGTGAGTGTGAGCATGTGTGTGTGTTTTAGACAACAAGAGAAAGAGAGAGGGAGAGGGGTAAAGAGAGTTTGCCAGTGACAAGGAAGTCAAATAAAGCGAAGAAAAGCTCCATTTCCCAAGCTAAATGTACCCCTGGGAGGTGTAAGGGAGGGAAAGAGAGAGCAAAAAAAGAGAGAAAGGTTATGAACCGACAGTACTCCTGCAAGGCTTTAGATTTACAACTACCAAGCCCTAAGAGATCTGCCATACTTATTTCTACAGCCAGTTAAAACAAATTGCAGCCATGTTTCAATCACCCACATCCTCTTCTTGCTCATCCGCTCAGGCCGGGCTTTTGGCTGCTGTATTATTTCTCTCAGTTACTACTGAATAAATACTTTACTCTAGTGAAGTAATCTCCATCCACTGGAAAGTCCCCACAAGCTGTACATACATCCACATTCTCCCAAACCTCAAGAGCTCTCTCTCCGCTCCCCTCTTTTCATCTTATGTCAACTCAATCCGGGGCATAGAGTGATTTAAAAAGGAAATGGACGCGGTTTTCAGAAACAGCAGTGTGCAACTTTTATTTTTGGATACTAACGGGTTAGCTGGATCTTCACTGACAAAATTAAAGTTAATCTGCTTTATGTATGCGGTTAAATCATTCTTTAAAAACAAAAAATTAAAAAAAAACATTGGAAAAACAGCAGTGCTTCCATATTTAGTGAAATCCTGAGCTATGGAGGCATGGCTGAGTGCACAAAAAATGAATAAATACTCCCGCTTTTGTATGTTTGATTGCGAGTTTTGGTGGAAACCTTTCGTAATCTGATACGCTATTTGATTTGGGTTCAAATGAGCGAGAGCAACGTCAGGCAGAAGGAGCAGGGTTGGGATAGAGGATGGTTGGGGGCAGGTATGGGGTCACAACAGTGTCTTTTTCATGTTGCAGATTAGAAGCAGATGTCGGTGGGATTACACCGCCAGTGTCATTACTCACCCCACAGCCCCACTTCCATCCATACACAGTCAAAGTACATGCACACACACATTCAAATGCAGAGAGGGTTAGAAAAGATTCACAGTGCTCTCAACTGTCCACACAGCTACACAGTGAATAAAGAACATCAATGGCTGATGTGATGCACTGTGCAACAGCTGAATTAGCCCAATCCAAGTTGAACCGAAGCAAACTGAATTGTATTAAAACACCTTGAGCATGGAAGTCTGATTCTGATGCCTAAACAAATCTTTCAATTTAACTTGTACTTCAAATAAATAAATCAAATCAATTCAAATACATGAACAAACAAGAAAGAAAGAAACACACACACACACACACACACACACACACACACACACACACAATCACACACTTCCTTACAGGGAATACTGGAAGGCATTTATTGTGAAGCAGCTGCTGGAATGTGACGTACATGGAAGTGTTTAGCCACCGAATACTGACTTATTGCTTCATGAAAATTGTTGCTTTTCACTGGTGGATCAGTTTGAAATATTGCCAAAGAAGAATCGATTTCATAGCAGCTCTGACAAAGCATGAAAAGGTTAAAGCTTTTTGGTGTATGCCTGCGGGAGTCTGGTATGAAGGAGAGGAACCTAGTTCATGAATGAAAGAATCAAATACTCACTTTGATCTAACCTAACACTTGCTCCCTCAATGACACAGTGGAATCAATTCCATTCACGGATAAAGGATCCAAGTCACTCATTCAAATTAGTTTTAAATTAAAAAGTCGCTTTGGTTAAAAGCATCAGCTAAATGACATGTAACATGTGTAACAAATTCATCATATGGATGGTGTGATGGATTTTCAATAATGTCCATGGTCATTTGTGATGGAAAAACTTGTTCTGAATGATTAGCATCTAATGAAGTTGTTAGCACTGGAAACTTGGAAACTTGGATAATCAAGTTTGTGTGGCTTTCAAAATAAAGGCTTGTCATTTTTCTGCCTCAAAATAAAATTAAAAAAGCCATTAAATGTGACTTTGGGTAAATTATATTATTTTAATGATAACGGTATTGCTGCATCCCTTTTTAATGTCTCTACTTCATTACACTCATGTCCACAGACCCACCCTGACCTGACCACTGGCCTCAGCACCATGCACCTCCCAGGGCCTTGAAGTGGTCCTGGCCTTAAGGATAAATAATGTGACTGCAGAGAGCTTATTGGAGCACCTCTAAAGATGCAGAGGGCTGATGGGATCTAATTCTGAGATCATTGGAAGCCTACATGTTCAAATGTGTTTGTCCACATGAGAACATTGAATGTATATAATGCCAATATGTGAACCAAGCCTTTGAGTGTGGCACTAGCAGGCAAGATCTGCTTGGTCCTAGCTGTTTGATGCTGGCAGAGTGGTGTTGCGTGGTGTTGGTACAGAAGACAAGAGCCGAGAGGCTCCTTGAGCAATATCTGTGAGGAGTTAAAGCTGAAAGCCACAGTGCTTATTGTTCCTGACATAAACCACACTGGGGCTGTGAATATGGTCACATTTGCTGAGAACATCACAATACATTATTTTGACCACTGCAACCAGCAAGTGAAGCCTGAAAGCCATTTTCGGGTGGGGGGGTCAGAGGTTTTGACCAGATGTCGGAGGTAACTGTGGATCAACTATGACCTTAGGCATTCATAAAGAATGTGGTCATATGAATATGGAAGTAGCTTTGCTGAAATATAAAGAAATGTTTGTCTACTGTATAAATAAAAAAAAAAAATGCATTTTGTCACACCAAACAATCACAAATCACAAGAACAGACCATTTTACAAGGTTTTATTCAGGAAGAAGACACAAATGCTTATAAGATGGACTTGGTGTGTGTGTGTGTGTGTGTGTGTGTGTGTGTGTGTGTGTGTGTGTGTGTGTGTGTGTGTGTGTGTGTGTGTGTGTGTGTGTGTGTGTGTGTGTGTTCTGAGATCACAGAGTGAGGACAGTTGAGGCTCCATTCCAAAGCTGGGAGATTTGGAGGTGCTGCAGTTGTGGCAGACTGACTGGTGGAGATTAAAGAACTTAAGATAGACAGACGTTCAGAGAAGTTCAAAGACTGAAATACAGCAGTTTTTTTATGAAAGGTTTCTGAGGAATGCAGAGCACTGCAGCACTTAACAGACAGTGTTGTAAAAAGATCCATTCAGTCTCATTTACAGTGTTAACATGTTAGTCAAGGTATACTTCATTCCACACCAAATCAACTTATTTCAAGATTTTCTGTATAGCTTGCGTAGTTCTTTATAATTAATCTTATTTACTAAACAAATGTTTCTGGTCTGTTCAGAAAATATTGGTTTTGGAAATCAATGATGGATTAAATGACCAAAATGGAGATATCTGCAGCATGAATATCACGCTATTCCTGGAGTGTACTGGAGCCATGAGATCAGATCCACCTTGTGTTATTGTACCGCTTTATCTTTTTTCTGTATTCAGCAACAGATGTTAAAACACTTCAACCAACATACAGAGTCATGTACCAAGTTACTCATACAAGACTAGAAAACTAATGGGTACCAAACAGACAGTATGGGCATGAGACACAACCTAAATGCTGCTTGTCCTGACCTATATTTAGTTTCAAAGGGTACCCTCTTATCTCCTCCACTACGTGGTGACTGCATGCAAGCCCTGAGTGCTTTCTGAGAACAGCTATAGAGCCCTGAGAGCCCCCTCTTGAGTGACTATCTCCATGCTCTTGATCCAGCGGTACAGCACGTAGATGGCCTTAAGTTTGGTAACTGATGCACAGAGGCAAAACACATCTTTTAAAAACTCTTATCAATTTACAGTTCATGTACAGTTCTCAATTTGTTTGTTTTGTTTTCTGCTGAGATTTGGTATCACCACCTCAGGGTAATGTTTACTTTTACTATATGTCATTTCAGGGGTGCACAACACCAGGGGACCCAACTCTCAACTGTAAACATGTGCATCTTGCAAGGTTCATGCATCACATGTATCACACACACCTATAATGTCCCACAAAAAGTGAGGCTATATCTCATACATTGTGCATTTATCCATTGTGTTATTTTTTCCTCAGACAGCGGAATACTTTATTTATATGTCCTATAAAAAACAAAGATCTCTGATGTTCCTTCCTACGAGGGGTGCTAAAGGTCACTTTGGAATAACCAACAGATTGTGGTTCACTTTGAAAATGATTCTTAATATTCATACCAGAATAAAATAAAAACTATTGTAATTTTCAACAAGTCCTGCAAACCATATGACCATATAGGTTGTTTATTCCTACCCTCTTAATATGACCTTTAGGAGTGTTTCATGAATTAGCGCCCGTAGTGGTGGCAAGAAATACGACCCACCCGGACCGTTTTCCAACTTGTAACGTGGTTTACATACGTTGTTAACATTGTGAAACGTCCACAGTTTGGTTAGGTTTAGGCAACCTAAAATCAGGCGTTAAAATCAGTAGGCTACGTTTGTTATGTTATATCACCTATGGTTACACAAGTGACGCAGAACATAACATAGTTCCGTTTGTTTCATAAAGTTAATAAAAACTCACTTTTTACTTTTAATTTCAAACAGGAAACAAACCACTGTCTTGTGCTTGTTTAACCCATTCACCGCCACAGCCTGTACTTTAAAGTACAATCCCGTGTTTATTAAGCTAGTATCTTCCACTCCAAGCACTCCTGCAATTAAACTCCATGCATTCTCTTTCTTAGCGTTGTCGGTATAAAAATATATGTTTGTTTTTCCACCTCCAAGATAAATCACATTATAGAGGAGACGTATACGATATTAGGGGGTGTGTTTTGGTAAATTGACTGGATACTCTCGCTGTTTCACTTCCTGCCTGACTGCCCGAACGGTCTGCGCCTTGCATGAAAATAAACCTGGCTTGTATCTTTAGTGGCACTGAGAGCCGCTTCACGCACGCTTCTGGGACACGCCCTGCTGCGGCTGTTGTATTATCAAGCATTGATTTGAATGGCCACGTTTGTTCGCAACACGCCCATAACGCAGAGCTAACGCACCTATTGGAAAATAGGGGTTATACTTCATCACCTTACTTTGTGTTTTGCTCATGTTATAATTACCAGTCACAAGAGGGTGACGCCAATATAAAACATAAATATGGGTCGTAATTGCTGCTTGAATAAACAACTACCAGGGTCGTTATTTTGGGGAGGATGTCTCGTAATTTGACATGGATTAATGACTTGGGGGCAAACTGGGGCAAACCTTCAAACTGCCTTAACAGCAGTTATTGTTACAGCAAAAGGCCATATATTCGTGTTTAATTTCTCTTCATTGCCCTGACCTGCACCAGTATCGTAGATTTATATCCCAAATCTGCTCCCTCTGACCTACAATTAAAGTTAATGGAATCAGGAAGACAGGGAGTCTTTTGTGTTTCAATACGTCTCTTAAGTGTGCATGCATGTATGTTTTTCCACATCCTCTCCATCCCTTCTTTTCTTTTTAGCGTCTCCATGTTACTTTTCAGCAATTGAAATCAAGGTAATGACTGGGCAAGGAAAAAGAATGTTCTTTCAATAGATAATTAGGGAGATTGGTTTACCAGGGCCACTCAAAGCCTATTCAAATGCAGGGCTGAGGCCAGGCCTTGTTGTCTGCTGAGCCCAAAAGGCTCCCAAGAGAGGCATTCGCCTTGTCTTCATTTCTCAAAGCAGGTGCCTGGCAGGTAGTCAATGGAGACAGCCAGTTGAGATATATAAGAGACCCATCCCCCTGGACAAGGGGTCAACATCACAGGTCAAGGGTCATGAGCAGAGGTCACAAGGTCAATGTTTAGCACACAGGTTTGGCCAGATGACTGGAAATGCAAGCTGGACAGCCAGCTATCAGTTCTATGACTTGACTGTGTGCAGGAAGTGGAGGTACTACTGTTGTTGATTGATAGCTACCATTTTTATCATCTCTATGGAAATAACTTATCTGGATTTACCTAACAGCACCCTAAGTGAAAAGAAAAACATTGCATGAGCCTCCTCTGCCCACCCAAAAATCTGAATCAGCCAAAATCAAATTATGTTTTAATTGACCCAAAATGTTAAATATAACAATGTTTCTAAAAGCGAACAAGTTGAGGTAATTTAAACCTATTCTTTGTGTAAACTGAAGTGAATGTAGATTTGATTGATTGCTACCATCCTTGGCATTCCTATAAATTTTCTCATCAGCTCTGACAGCTTTATTGGAGCATTATTATTTTACATTATATGGAGACTGGTGGTCCTAGTTTACAAACTAGCTTAGAATTCCTCCCCACAACATGAGCAGTGCAGGATTAGAGGTCAGGGGTGATGTGCACTCTAATTTCTAATTAAATCTCAGTGTGGAAAAGTGATCCGTCATTGCCCATGGGTTACCATTGACAAGGGTTCAGCTACCATGGCTTCACACGTAAAGGGATAAACCCCCCACCTTAATACCTCTAGCAGCCACCGTCCCTGGACTCCAGCCACCTTGGGCTCCCTGGCACCCAAAGGGAAACACTATATAAATGTCAATGCACTGAGAAGCTGCTACTAAGGGAGCCTGAGCAATCACACAAGAGGAAAGCACATGGAGTTTTACACTTTTTTTTCACTCTAGTGGTGGTCTTTGGAAATGCAGCAGTGATTTAGAGTCAGATCTTCTTACATAGCATTGGACCTGAGCTTCTGTGATATGTAACTGAAACTCTGTTGGGTTGGCAAAATGTGCACACCCAATCTCTGCTGGGTGTACACCCATACACATGTAAGGGAATGATTACAGAAGGGACAACAGTATACAAAGAAATCTCAACTCGAACCTTATGTTAAATACACTGTTCAGGTATCTGCAACACAATTCCCTATTAGCATTTGTGGCAATAAGCAGAGCAACATATCCAATATGCATGTCAATTTTTCTCTCTCTAATCAAATAGAAAGCCTGTGAAGTAAATATCTATTTTCTTACAGCCTGGCTGTTTACAACATGAGGGAGCGGCTATATGAACAGTGTGTTGCAAATGAGGAATTTCTTTTAATGTATCGGCCTGGCCAGCATATGCTGGATATAGGAAACCCATAGCGTCAGAGGCTCCATATCGGCTGCACAGGTCAAAGGCTAGGGAAGGTCAAAGGTGTCATCCTCCTTTCTCATCATGAAGTGCATTAACATCTTCACTCTGTCCCGGCTTATCCAGATGGCTGACCAGGCCAGAGGACAGATGCCCCATTTTAAAATATCTCAGGGATTCAGAACGCACCATCGAGAATAAATATGGCTCCATCTTTAGGACATCAAATTTCAAAAGGAATATGGATACGGGTGGATATGGGCTGCATAAGCCCAGGATGTGTTTAGCAGGCCTTAATTTATTCTTGGTCCAATTTTAACAGCTTGCTCTCCTCAGTTTGTGTTTTAACTATTAAACTGTTCATTCATGTAAAGTAGAAGGAATGCAGTTAAGGAAGGAAAAGTGTTAGATTTGAGACTGCATGTCATAAGTGAAAAATCATTAGATTGAGTGTGAATAGCAAGTACTAAACATCTCAAGTTTGACAAACAAGTCAGGAAAAAAAGTGAAGTTAATTTTTTTCCCAAAAATCAACATCAAAGAACATAAACTTCAAATCACATGAGTAAGCTAATGTTAAGACATTTTTCACCATGATACTGTACCACTGTTGAAATCAGACTAATTAGGCCAGGTTGTTGATATTGGCAGTAGACCATGAGCCGTGTTGAGAAAAAGGCATGGACCTTACCAGGAGAAGTGACCTCACTTGTGTGCCTAAGTAATTAAATCCCAGGGTCTTGGAGTGCGTATATGGCATGCTTCCACTTTTTGCTCGGTTATGTCACATGATTGCCACACAAACATGATTGATGTAGGAGAAAAGTTGGCCAATTAGTTGCTTTACAAACTGAAGGAAAAAATATCGAAAGAGCTCCAAAATTCTACAAGTTAGTCCATCATCATCAAAACTCATCACTCAGTATCCCTCTTCAATCAATGAGCACAACTTATAAAGAGATAACCCCACCTTTCAGAGCCTGTCATTATTTTACCTTTAATTATTTAAACTCTTCCAGGCATGCTTGCAGTCAAAAGAATGGAGCCTCTCCAAGCCAAATAGACCAAGGCACCCTGCTGCGAGCTTTGGGTTAGGGAGACACAAACACACATACACACGTGCACACAGATGCACGCACACACGCTACCCTGCCCGGAGACCTCTGACTTGAACCTGCTGCTCTCACTCAGCAACACATAAATCACTGGGCTCTCAGCAGCACTGCTGACCCTCAGTGCCATGCTGAACTTGACTCCATGGGAATAAAAGTATGTAACTGGATACAAAAACTAATCCAGGGCACAGACAATTGCTGGCATACGGAGCCCAGAGGTGCTGAAACCCCTGTGACGATATTTCGTTTCTGTCATGAGACCTTTGACTTCTGCACTAAGGCAACAGAGGCCTGCTAGGTGCTACTGGTCAGAGAATAGAGAAACAGGAAGAATGAGTGAGGACACAAGAGAGGAGATGATGAAGAGAGAACCTGTCAAGTTGCTGCCATTATTGGTCTCGCCATGTGTTTCTCTAAATATGCGGGAGATGGTGCCCTTTTTACTGCTTTCTACTGCATTTAAAGACTATGGTATTTTTTATACATTAAACTAACCAACAAGTTGTTTCAATTGTTACCAAACTCCACCCCAACAGCTACAACATATGGATGCATCTTTAATCATAATCAACACTCTGGATGGGGCTACACTGCACAGTGAGTAATTTTACTATAAAAAGAATTGAATGCAGGACCTGCACAATATTATTACATAGTGGTATGAGTTTGAATGAACAGAACGTGTTTTCCACCACCACAATCACACAATTAATGTGTTTTTAAAGCACAACAAACATGGAAACAAGGAAAGCAAATA
Organism: Etheostoma perlongum; assembly: GCA_026937815.1. Classification (NCBI taxonomy): domain Eukaryota; kingdom Metazoa; phylum Chordata; class Actinopteri; order Perciformes; family Percidae; genus Etheostoma; species Etheostoma perlongum. The sequence goes on from CM049386.1 coordinate 12,243,809, forward strand.
CCAGTTTAATCGTACAACATGAAATCACATAAATAACTGCTTACGTGTCACACCTTTGCATAGGCACCTGAAACTCTCTCCATAAAAATGTCAACATCACTGTTGAATACACTGTTGAGCCTTCTGGAGGTGATCCCCAATAATTTAACATGTAACATTAACCAAAGGTGGTCATTTGTTAACCCCAATTGCTCACAGTGATTAATGAAAGTTAGAGTAGGCAAGAAGTCAATGCTGCCTTTGTCATGGTCCCTGAGATTTATGAAGCTATAATGAAATACAAAACTTTATTTGGACTTCTCAGTTTCCCTTTGTTGCCCTTTTAGTCTAGTTAAGCTGTTGACAAGCCAGCACAGAAAAGCCCTAATAACACCCTGTGGTAAATAATCCAACGGCGTGTTTTGTAATGTGGCAACCTCCCCAACTGTCTTAACTGTGCTGCTGCAGTGTGCGGCAAGACTCCATCCCAGCCCCCAGTCACAGCTACAGACCTGACACCAGCTCCAGTAATACAGGAATGCCTCTGTACTCCTCTGTCCTGATACAGAGGCCATTGTGATAACATCAGGCACTTGGACCTGCACAGCCACAGGGCTACAAGACACACTTTTATGACTTAAGTATCTGGGACTGATATCTGCAGCCATCAGCTCAATACACCCTCATCACATACTTACAGACACACTTGCATCATGCACATGGACACACAATCTCACAATTTATTCTAGCTCCCATAATTGGACACACACACACACACACACACACACACACACACACACACTTCTTTATTCTGTGGGCCACATTTAATCTTTAGTCAACTAGTATTCAGTTAGCTACAAATTGTAAAATTATCCCTAATCCTGAACAGTTAAACCTGACCTAGTTACTTACTAATCATAAACTTGAGTCCGCCTAACTGTAACACGAGACTAAATGCTACATTGTAAATAAGGTAACTCTGAACCTAAAGTTTACTTTGCTAATGTGAGGACCAAAAGATAAAACAAAAAATGTGGTCCTCACACAGATAACGTATCAAAACAGGCACAAGATGATCAGTCTAAATCAAACAGACTTCAAACTGAGTGTACCAGAGCCATATCACTGGGAGACAGAGGAAAACAGCAGGGAGTCTCCTGATAACGCTGACCTTTCTTCACAATGTCCGCCTGATTAGGAGCAATGCTCACTCAATACAGTCAAATAATTAGGTTTTCCATTCACATACAAATGCTATTATTAGCACAACCAACTTGTAATTGTCCTTTAACTAATACATTCAGAAGTATACATCTATTCACCTTTCAATTTTATGAAGTAGGATTCTACTGTATAACAAATAACTTTGGGGGGGGGATTTGGAAGAAGAAGACATACTTTATTAATCTTGCAACGATAAATTTCATGTTTATACTCTGTTGGTGTTACATATTACACATAGCCTGGAAATCCAGACCCAAATCCGAAAGATTGGCATTGAGTAATGAAAGTCGCCCATCTCGAGGGGCGGCACCAATCACAACTACACACTACATATATCCAGACCCCCATATGCTTAGCTATCAGCAGAGCTAATTCATAGATTAAACTGTCGTCATCTGTTTAGCTCGTCTCGGTCCCGCCTATATCAGATACACCAATGTGACTGGTGCAGCTCGGCTACAAGGTCATAGTTAATGAGCAGCATTACTCGATGCCATTTGCTGAGCAAATTCAAATTGTGCTCTTGCGAGAACTCCAGATTTTCAGGGTACACAAGCATGAAATACACTGCATGCAATGGAGAGATGTCAGAGTGAGGGGCCTGCCAATTAAAGGTGCCCTGAGCAGTTGGGGGTTTGGTGCCTTACTCAAAGGTACCTTGACAGTCTCCAGTAGGTGAACTGGCAACTCTCCAACTACCAGTCCACACTCCGTACTTGGTCCAAACGGGGACTTGAGCCGGCGTCCCTCCAGTTACCAAGCCAAGTCCTACGGACTGAGCTACTGCCATACCCAATGTGATAAAAGATTCTAAACTCAAGGGTTACTTATTACCTTTTTCAAGAGCTTCAGTCAGTATGGGCCATGGCCTTCTTTGGCAAACACAATACAACCTATGAGCCTTTTTCTAGGTACATACACTTTGTTGATGTTGCACACATGATGTGATTTCCAGATACATTCGAAAGGGGCCAAAGTCAGAATCTAGAGATTTTATGATGGCTATGATTTGGGGGGGGAAATGGACTTCATACAACAGCATATGAATGTCTAAAGACAAGTGTGAATTTTGAATACTTTTTTCTTGTACACAATTCTGACAAGTTTATTGCATGAACGCCAATTTCTTACGTGCTCAGCTTTTAGACTATAGATAGGTAAAAGAAGAAATGGTAACTCAAAATTAAAAAAAAGTTCATTATGACAAACTAAGCATTCTGACAACTTTACTATACTATCTGATCCATCCAGTTAAATGTACCACTGTCACTGCTGTCAGAGTGTGGAGACACCGCAGATACCCTTTACTTCTCTTTGACCTAAGAAAAGGCAGTGTTTGCCTTTTGATGGACAGCACCACTTCACTCTTTCACATTGATGGTCAGTCACACAAACAAAAAGAGGGATGAGATGAGTTTCTCAGGGGAGTGAGGATAATAAAATCAGGGTGTCTGTGTGTCCTGAGCGGGGGCCATATTTGATGCTCTAACAGAATGAAGGTCTTTGGCGGCCTTTTAGCTAAACCAAGCAGATTTCTTTGAAGCCTGGCCACCTTGGCTGAAGAGCCATTACTCCCAGGTTTTTCTATACATTAACCATGCTACAGCAGCACAAGTGCATTACAGGCTGCCGCCTCAGAAGGGCCCAATTGTACTCCCTCTTGTTAAATATTACCCCAACAGAGCTTTTGATTTTATTGTCATTTTTCTCCCCATAGCGCTTATCCTCCTCCCCTCCCCCGATCAGATTAGGATCGATTGCTGCATGGCAGAGCTGGCCCAGACATGAGGACCAGAACAACGGTACAGCGTGATTGTGCTCCTCAGACCCCGCCTTGGAGACTATTCAGGCGACTAAATAGAATGATTTGCCCTTAGATGTCAAATTTCCTCAGAGACAAGGATGTCAATACGAATTAGATTGTCTGCAGTTGCCTTAGTTACGCCAGCCTGCCCCACACAGCCACCCCAGCCTCTTTTCCTCTAAAGATACACTCGCTCTCTTTTAACATCTCACTCACATCTCTTTTTTGTAGGCAGAGTGGTGGTCTCGGCACCAAGCCTTTAGCCTCAAATCAGTTTTATGGCTAGTGCTGTGCAGACATTAGGCTAACTCCATTAGCCTCTCTGAAAGAGATGGCCTGAGGGGATACTGAGGGGCCAAGATGTGCTTGGGTAGGCGTGTGTGTGTGTGTGTGTGTGCGTGTCTGCGCATGCTGAAAGGGTGAAGGGGTAACATCGTCTTACAGAGTCTTTTGGCATCCCCTTAAAGGTCAATGTCTGCTGGTTCAAGGAGGAAAAGCCCACTGGAGCAAGAACATAAACAAGAAAGAGAAGTAGGCAGAAAATGGATTAATGAACAAATGTAATTAGGAGAAAGGGTGGATGGGGAGAATGGGAGAGAGGACTCTGTCTCCACTTAGAATCGTGGCTCCTGAAGGCGCTTAAGTGCTAACATGACAAACAGATGTGGCCATGCCCGGCCAGACATAGAGCTGCACACACACCAGTGTACAAATACACCTACAAATACACATACTGATGCTCTTTCGCAGTCTCTTTCTTAGATTCCTGAAAATGGACTTCAAGCTCACTGTGCACAAAATGCAGTAAAAAAACATTTGGCTTGTACAATTCCAACAGATTTATGACAAAATGTTAATACATACAGTGAGGGAAAAAGTATTTGATCTCCTGCTGATTTTGTACGTTTGCCCACTAACAAAGAAATAGAAGTCTATAGTTTTAATGGTAGATTTATTTTAACAATGAAAGACAGAATAACAAAAAAATTCAGAAGAACGCATGTCAAAAATGTTATAAATTGATTTGCATTTTAATGAGGGAAAAAAGGTATTTGACCCCTCTCAATCAGAAAGATTTCTGGCTCCCACATGTCTTTCATACAGGTAACGAGCTGAGATTAGGAGCACACTCTTAAAGGGGGTGCTCCTAATCTCAGTTTACCTGTATAAAAGACACCTGTCAACAGAAGCAATCAATCATATTCAACACTCTCCACTATGGCCAAGAACAAAGAGCTCTCCAAGGATGTCAAGGACAAGATTGTAGACCTACACAAATCTGGAATGGGCTACAAGACCATTGCCAAGCAACTTGGTGAGAAGGTGACAGCAGTTGGTGCGATTATTTGCAAATGGAAGAAACACAAAGAACTGTCAATCTCCCTCGGCCTGGGGCTCCATGCAAGATCTCACCTCGTGGAGTTGCAATGATCATGGAAACAGTGAGGAATCAGCCCAGAACTACACGGGAAGAACACCATTCCCACCGTCAAAATGGAGGTGGAAACATTATGTTTTGGGGGTGTTTTTCTGCTAAGGGGACAGGACAACTTCACCGCATCAAAGGGACAATGGACGGTGCCACGTACCATCAAATCTTGGGTGAGAACCTCCTTCCCTCGCCCAGGGCATTGAAAATGGCTCGGTGGATGGCATTGCAGCATGACAATGACCCAAAACACACGGCCAAGGCAACAAAGTAGTGGCTCAAGAAGAAGCACATTAAGGTCTTGGAGTGGCCTAGCCAGTCTCCAGACCTTAATCCCATAGAAAATCTGTGGAGGGAGCTCGAGTTGCCAAATGTCTTAATGACTTGGAGAAGACCTGCAAAAAGGAGTGGGACCAAATCCCTCCTGAGATGTGTGCAAACCTGGTGGCCAACTACAAGAAACATCTGACCTCTGTGATTGCCAACAAGGGTTTTGCCATCAAGTACTAAGTCATGTTTTGCAGAGGGGTCAAATACATATTTCCCTCATTAAATGCAAATCAATTTATAACATTTTTGACATGCGTTTTTCTGGATTTGTTTGTTGTTATTCTGTTCCTCACTGTTCAAATAAATCTACCATTAAAATTATAGACTGATCATTTCTTTGTCATTTGTAAAATGTACAAAATCAGCAGGGGATCAAATACTTTTTTCCCCCTCACTGTACATACATACATAGCTCAAATCAACCTGGACTATAATGGGTAAGCAAGAAATTCAGCAGCAGAGGAAAAGTTAAATTAAAGCTACAACTGCTCTAGTATGTACAGTAGAAAACATTCTTACGGATTATTAAGCATCAATACGGATACCCTTAGGTACTAATTTATACACAGTCTGCTTCATTTTTTGCAAAATATCTCATCTCTGCCAGCTTATAACAGTGGTAAGTAATAGCAAAAGGTTTCTATAAGTTATAAATTTGACGTTTTGTGTCATGTCAAACTTACTCAGAAATTTCTGAAAGGGCAATCATTACTAAATTTAAAAACATATGTTTATTAAATTTACAGCAGAACAAAACATTTTTTTCATGTTTATTGATCAGCACACTGTTCTTTACTTAGCTGTCCACCAGTTATAGCTTAAGTGTCTCTGTGAAGTCACCTTGTCTGAAATTCAGCTTTTTTGGTGTGTTGTTAAGAACATAAAGGGTATTTTGCTTCAAATGACATTTATTCAGGGGAAGGTTTTCTCACAGCTCTCACAGCAATTTTTACATTAAATATTTGTGTCATGGGCCACACTGAGTGATTAATAACTTCCTCCTGTTTAGTTTGCATTGTTATTCCTACAAGAATATGAAACCTTATATTTTCTTTTCCAGGTTTCAATTAGCATCTAAAGACACAATTAACTACTGCAGTTGACTAAATCAATACCTTCCCAGAAAGCATCCAAATAAGCATGAGAGGCAATCAGGTCAGTTTTCAGTTCTGTCGTTAGTTTACCACAAACACACGGGGACTTGAGAGCATCACATCCTATAATAATTTGAAATACTATTTCATGGTTTCAGGAAGTATGAATCACTGTTTGAAATGTTTGAGATACAGACAAAAAATGTAATGCAACCCAGTTTTAGGCACATTCTTTCCCTCAATTTCATGTCAAAGGCACACTGTGCACAACCAGCAAACACTAATGCCAGCCATGACCAGGGTTGCAAATCTCCTTTCAATCCCTTTTCCTCTGTTCTTTTTTTAAGAGCGAACACTACAAAATCAATTCAGCAGTGGGGAATGGAAACAGGACTTGCATTTTGAAGTTGGTTTAACCTTGCAGTGACACCTATTGCAGATGCTTTGAAATGGTTGAGAAGAATAGTTTCCGCATGGTGGGATCTGCAATTAGGCGGCACATCTGCACCAGCAGCAGCACCCCAGCATCCCCTCAACTTTTGAATCTGGTATGCTCAGAGCCCACTGTTGGTTGGCAGCCAACACAAACTGTTCCCGTTGCATAAATGTAAATAATTATATGAGATGAATTTCAACTGGGAAATTAGATGGATTTCAACTGTGAATATTTCAAGAGTGCCTTGCATTTGACTTTCCAATTGCTAAAAGAAGGGACCGTTCAAGTGAGCGAGAGAGACGCGGATACAAGTGACAGGACATGTCGAGCGAAGTGAGAGAGAAAAAGAAGGATACACAGAACGATGAAAGAAGGGGAGGAGAGATAGGGACAGCCATGAGACAGAAATTTACAACCAGATCATCAATTAACCACTCCAATCATAATGGATCAAGCCATTAAATGTGCATTTCTTCCAAACAACCTCCTGACTGACAACAACTACAGATCATGACCTTCGATTGATGGCTGTTGGAACACTATGCAGTCCCAAAGTCTGAGAAGTTCACTGTTTGTCAGTTAATTCGGCACATACGGTCAGGAACAAAACAAATGTCTGCCCTCTCAACTTACATATGTCTCATTAAATGCAATCCAGTTATTTCAAGCTACAAGACTAATGTCTTGTGCTCTCAACTTGGCAACTTGTTTACCTTGCTCTCGTTTTTCTTGTGCTGAATAGGCACAGAATGTGACCATTAAATATATTGCTGATGGAGAGACAAGGGGAGGGAGACATCAATATTAAAGTGAACTGGAATTACTGCCGGCTGTTATAGGCTCTCACTGGGTGGCGTCATCTCCAGGTTAAAGAATATATAATTAATTTACACCCAAAGTTATGAATATAAGCATGTGATATAACATCAATGTTTACTCAAATATTAGAATACACCAATGCTCTGTGAAATCAAATATTGTCACTGGTAATTCTTTAACGTACGCTTATCTCCCTTTATCTATTCAAAATTGGAAAAAACAGCTATTCACTTCCATTACCATTGCAATTAGTCTCTGTGTAATGAAAAAAACATGTGAAACAACAGGACCTTAGGACATGGCATACTCTATAAAATCCTACTTTCAGCACGTCTGAAAATTAGACCTGAAGTCCCCCCAGAGGGGCTATTAGACAATAAATCCCTGTCATTGACCAGCTTCTGCCCTCTGCCTGCTCATGACTGACGTCCCAGCCTCTTTGAAGTCCCTCGCCACAACAACACCAGCACCACTTCATCTGCTCTAGAAAGACAAAATGTGAGGTGCCCTTAGTAAGACAGCAGAAAAGAACAGGCAAAGGTTTAAGGGAGGAAAGGGGACCGACAACATTCAAAATAATCCAGATGTTTGAATGTTCGCGTCCCCGTTAACATGTGGAGACATGCCGGGCCGTGGGCCTGCATTAATGATAGGCAGAGGGAATGCTGTGTGATAGGCCGTGGCACATACACACACTCACCCGGGCACATGTGCTAGCAATAAGTTAGCCTCACTGCCACTCTGGTCAGACAAACAGATGGAACAGGGCTGAGGCTCTGTTGCTGAGATTGGAATATTTCCCATTTCAACAATAAAAAGAAAAAGAAGCATGAGAAAATAATTGTCTGCTGTTGTTGGGTTGAATCGAGTTACTTCTGCTAATCCATGCAGCAACAGCGTACTTTTCCTTTTTTATGCTGGTAAAAGTAACATATTAAACTTGTAAAATTGCTCCAAACATGTAGTAGCTGGTAATATGACACATCTTTTTACCTTATGGGTTATTTTGTTTTACACATTTTAAGAAAATACACAGTGTAGTGTTGTACTGTTGCTCTCAAGACATTTGATCTAATCATTGATAGTTTCACTAAAAGGAAAAAAACACTGCACTTTGAAACACAGGATTCCAGTGATTAAACTTGGTTAATTAGAGTTTCAAAATAATGTATGTCTTGCATAAGCCTAATAAATGCATTTTCGTATTCCAGTTGCAAATTTAGAATAAAATAAATTAGAATTTCTTTTGGCAATAAAACTTCTGATACATAAGAACAATGGTCATGGTCACTGTGTGCCCTCAAGTATCACTACCAACGTGCTCATGATTGAAAATCATATTTGTCTGGTGGAGGACTACAATGATGGGTATTTCTAGGTTAATATATAACTCTGATATCTTCAAAAAGGGCTGCTTATTAAATCATAATGCTATTTTCATGGCGATTATGCCAATTTAAAATTAATTATGCTATTTGACCAAAACGAGCGTCTTCTTAGCAAAATTGTACCACTCTAGCCAATAGAAAGATCACTCCAGCACAATGTTATATTTTTTTGTATACCATTAATATAATCTGTCCTTTCTGCATTATCATTTTGGCAGTTATTCATAGTGTAAAAAAGTATAATAGTACATATTTAGCAAGACATGAAAGAACAATTTCCATGTTATTTATGTTGTAAGCAGTGGTGGAATGCAACTAAGTACATTTATTCAAGTACTATACTAATACAAAGTCTTTTTGTGCCACTTTCTGCTTCTATTCCACTGCATTTCAGAGGGAAATATTACTTTACATTTATAGAAAGTTATGTATATTTAATACTATATATTTTTGCACACAAAACACATGTAGTTTGTAAAATATTGTTTTATTATAAATTAAACTATCCAACAATATATTAGCCTACCGATAAAATGATTAGCTAAATAAAACACCTAGATGATTGAGAGAACTGTTTTGATAATGTCCAGTTGCTAAAAATGTGAGGATTTTTCTGCATTGCCTACTTTTACTTTTAATACTTTTAAAAGTATATTTTCTTGATGACGCTTACGTATTATTACTTAAGTAACATTTTCAATGCAGGACTTTTCCTTATAACAGAGTATTTTACAGGGTGGTATTAGTACGTTTACTTAAGTAAATGAAATGAAAAGTTATTCCACCACTAGTTGTAAGCTGTATTTGCGAATGAACTAATAGTAATTGCCTAACTGACTTTCTGGCTGGAATAAATAAAATACTTGCCCAGCTGCATGCCTATCTGTCTCTAACTTCTTTGTTCGACTTGTTGTGTTAAGTGTTTAGAAGAGGCGTTCAGAGCGGCACTGGGATTGCATGTGTGTGTTTGGTTGTGTGTTTTGATTGTATAACAGTATATAACAGCAGTGCATTTCAGAGACACTTCAGAGTAATTAAGGATCAGTAAACAGAAGTTACAGTACATACATTGTTGTGTTACTCAAATCCTCGTCACGGAAGTATCACTCCTGGGCATTCAGCAAAGCATGCAGGATACATTCTGAAAAGTGAATTATGTCAACAGTGAAGAAATAACCATTCATAGATATTAACCTTTCAAACGAGAGAAGAAAGAAACTCTACAATTATCAAAGGAGCAAAGAGAGGAAAGGGGGGAGAGCGTGAGGAGGGTGAATGGAAACATAAAGACTGCATGGAATGCTCTTGCGTGAACTGTAAATGAACCCCTAAACCCCAATCTCCACCTGACAAAATCCGTTCTTTGCCCTGACACACAACCACAAAGAGCTTTGCAGCCAGCGTGCAGGAATGCCATATTAAGATCACAATTGCATCTCTCTAAATAAATATTTCCATCCCAGGAGGCTGCAGAAATATTATATAATCTAATAATTGAGAATCCTTATGCACTCAATATTTTATAATCCTGCTTTCTGTGATTGTTTTGGAGGAACGAGGGAATATTTGTAATAATGATACCTGAAGCGTATACATTAAGGTCTCAAAAGAAAAGGGTTTGAGATTAGGGTGTGCTTATTTTAAAAAAAACAAGAAGAGGATAAAAACGTGACTCAAGAGCAAAGACATGCAAATTACTCTTCTGGGATATTCCTCACAATTTCATTCTAAGTTTGAACTTAATTAGCCAAACATTCAGCCAAGAAAAACCCCTAGTTGTAACATTTTGTGATGGTCTAACAACATCAAGTTTAACACCTCTCCAGTGTGAAACTGCACTTTAGGCTTTGTGATCTGTCCTCAGCTGTCATCAGTGACACATCACATTTAAACTGTGACTGAACTGACGTAATGATAACCACAGTTGCTTGGTTAGAATGGTATTTAAGCAGCCTAATGCCCTGTTTGTTTTCCTATGTGCTCTCCCAGTGGTGCTCTCAATCTACTGAGGGTGTGTTGAGTGCTGTGATTGGTGTTTTTGTCTGTGCGTGTACGTTCAGAGACACTCCCTCCCCTAAGCTGGGCAGGTTGTCTGTGTGTGTGTGTGTGTGTGTGTGTGTGTGTGTCCCTCCTTCATTCAGTCACTCACTTACTTTCCCTCACTCGTTCTTTTCTATCCCTTTTTACTTCCCCTCTTGTCTGCATGTTTCCTCCTCCTCCTCCTCCTTTCTTCTCCCTCTCTCCTCCCACTGGGGCTGTATGCATTCCTGCCAGGAGGGGCGGAGGTGTCTGTGATCCGGGCTCGATGGCCTACCCTCCATGTTACCCTCCCTCATGTTCACCCTCACCTCCTCCCTGGGAAAATGGGTCCACCCCCCTCCCTGGCAGGGCACCGGCTCCCCTTTGAGTGTGCTGCCAGCCGTGGCAACAGAGACTTAACATGATTTGTTTGTCTGCTGCTGCGTGTTTGCACCAAACTCTAGCGCCAACCCCCATTACTCCAGCCAGAGATCCAGAGGGCTGGTTAGCTGGTACAGATCTGGAGTGAGGCTCCTGAAGGCGGGGGGTGGAGGGTTAAAGGGGTGTTAAAGAGGGTGAGGTAGGAAAGGTGGGGGGCGTGGGAAGAGATCAGGGTTAAAATGAGTTTGGAATATGATCCACGGGCTGGAAACATTTCTTGAAAATAAGTCGGGCTGCAATGGTCTGGACTGTGGATATGTGAGATAGCAGGAAAGCATTCACATACATACACAAAACTATTTCACTAATCACTCAGTTAGCAAAGATCGAGGGTTTTCCCATTCTTTTTTTCCCTTGGTGTTTTGTAATTGGCTTGCTTCCTGGTGCAGTGGCGGACAGCAGGCACAGAAGCGGCTGCCCAGTCGGCCTATTGATCTTTCATCAGCCCATAGAGTTAAAACTGAAGGCATGAGGGAGAGGCAGCCCCTCTTTTTATGGCAGCCCGCTGGAGCCTGCCTAGGATTGTTCCCTGTTTCCTCAGATTGTTTTTCATTTAGTCAGGGTGCAGCACTGTGCCGCTCTGAGGAGGTGAGGTGAAGTGTCGCAGACATTTAGGAGAGCACGTAACCGCTACGGTCTGGGTAGGTGGATACAATGGTATAGCAGGGCTCGTTTGCTGATAACATTTTAGTTTCTTTCTATGACAGTGTGTGTGACAGTATGTGTATGTGCGTGCGTGCGTGCGTGCGTGCGTGCGTGCGTGCGTGCGTGCGTGTGTGTGTTTTGGCTTAAAGTGTGTTACGAATGTATGGTGTATCTTCTTGGTATATTTCTTCCTGTTCTAAAGCATGGAAAAAATTACAGGAACATTACATTAGGAAGATGTTGGTGGCAGTTGATATGCAGCCTAATAAGTAATTACTGTAAATACATATGAATGTGTATTTTGAGTGGGAAGTATGTATCAGAACAATTTCTTGCCTTACAGCTTGGCAATTAACACAGATGACACACAGCAGCACCACTAATTTAGCGTAAGAGATACATTAAATTGTTGCACTTGATAATATTTCTCCATGGACTCCCACTATTAATCAAAACCATTTTACATTAACAAAGAGTAGCAAGAGCTTTTAACGCAAATTAAATTTCACTTAAGGTAGCTACAATTACCTTCATCAATTTGCATGAAAGCCATGGTAGTGGTCAAGACATCCATGTGATATCCAATCAGAGGGTCTATCAGTATATGGGTGTGGTCCGATGTATCCCCAACAGTATTCCACTGATGCAAGCTCCGGCGCTGTGCTGCAGCAGTCGTGCAGGCCCTGAACTTGGTCATCTAACTGATATGTGATATTAGGATCCCTCTTCGAGGCAGCTCCACAGGGATCTGGTCAGAGAGGGAGAGAGAAAAACAGACTTCAGATCAGCAGATCAATTTTCACCGGACCTTGAGTATTTCATTTAGGGAGTCTTGCAGCAGACACACAGATGAGCTAAATAACCATGTCCAGTTAGATATATACACCTAATTGCGCATGCTTACAAATATACACACACGGCCTGTTCACAGTGGAAATTTGTACAAAAATCAATGTCTTTAACAAACCAAATAGAGTGGGCCATGTTGGCTTAATCAGCATGTGCCCAACTTTACCTTCCAAACTGAGCAAAAAAAATAAAATATGGCCCCAATTGTGTCCCTAAATATAATGTGAAAATATAATTTAATTGTAATGTTACAAAAAATGAGGTTGTTTCGGTTGGTAATGTCTGACAAGACATTTCCGTGAGAAGATGTTGCACAGGCACACACACATTTCACCCTAAGGGCTGGGTTAGGGGAAGCATGTCTGGATCATGTTTCTAGTCCCAGCGAACATGTGGTCAAAGTAAGACTGTGAAACTGCCTCAGCCCTGGTCCTAGAAGTAGACACAAAGGAAGACATGCTCAAAACGCCTGTTTATATGCACAGTAGAGAGAGATATACCTGTGTTCATAAAGGGACTTATTAATTAATTTGTTTATTTATTCTATTGATTTGTCCCTCGACACTGAAGTCCCACTAAATGGCGCAAGATCATAAAACTTTAGAACATAAATGTCAGATAATTCTAAATAAAAACTTAAATTATGCCTTGTGTAAAATGGACAGTAAATCTATACAGAGTATTAGCCGTAACAATGCAACGGGATGACTAGCTCTTGCAGCAAAAACCCACACCTGACCCCAAACCTTCACCCACAGAAAGGATGTTGTTTCACCAACCGTCTTCAAATACTTTCCTCTCGGAAAGACATCAGTGAAACCAGAGCTTGTCAGACCCTGTATTTGTTTATTAAGTACGCTCTTGGACAGGCTTACTCCCAAGATGGCTGTAACTGAGAGTTTTGTTCATGTAGGCATTAGGGCTGGCTATCAGTGGTGAATTATTTATTGAAAAAAATCTTCCCGTCCTTGACGGATGAGAGAATATGTAGGGCTGCTCACTGACTGCCATATATTAAAGGAATGATGAAACATTGAAGTGCTGCACACAAAATCTATACAATACTCTTAAAACTACTGACATTGAAAGTGTGGTTATAGTAATAAAGTGACATAAATACAATTGGGAATGCTTCTGCCACATCACTTGTGTAGTATTTCAATATCCAGAAAAATCTATCAGATTTAAAACAAACATTTTATAGAATTTTATGTTTAAGCTTTACAAATTGAAATTGTTGACTCTTTATATGTCATGTTCTGTGCCTTTGTAAACACCTATTTTTTTGGAATTGTCCCAAAGTTCTGTCAGCCTGTCAGTGCCTCCTTAAAATGTAAGACTGATGTATTGTTTTTAAATGCTATCTTCTAGAATAAATATGAAAACCTTCAGTGTTCCCTATGACAGGAACATCAGGGATTCCACGGGGAAGAAGAAGTGGTTGTCAAATGTGCTAATACTGTAGGACCCCCAACCCCTGTTGTTTTTAGCAATGATAAAATACAATAAAAAAGGCACAAGTCACACAAAATCAGATAACTAGAAATCCAGTTACCATGGAGATTTCTCCTGCCAGATTTAAATCACAATGATTGGTTCAAATTGGAATATATATCTCCTTTGGTAATTTTCTTACTCCAATTTATTATGTTTTTTTTATATTTTTATAGTCTGCAGCAGTGAAAGAAAAAGAGACGGGTAGAGGGGCCTGGTTATTGTCAATGGCCGAGCCATTTTGGAAACCACCGCTCTCGATTTGCTCCTGCTGTCTCCCTCTCTTTATTCCCTTATGGCTGCACTAGATAGAAGGCTTCCTATTATAATTTCCAAGTTGCACATATGCCACTGCCCCCCCCCTTCCAGAATAACATACACATGTCAAAGGTTGAGTTGAATGTTTGAATGAGTCAATGAAAGACATAAAAAATGATGAGGGACTGCTAGTTGTAAATGGAATCTGCAACCACAGGATGCATCTATGTTGATAAAATAATTTAACCCTTATTTAAAACCCCACAACAAAAAACAAGTTGGGTTCTCTCAAGGATAATTTACCACTAGAGACGTCTATATATTGTTTAAAGCAAAAAGCTGTTCCATTAGCAGAGGGGGCTAATAATTGTGATCTATGCCTGCTCACTCAGCAAATAATCAATCAGGCTTATTTAGTGTGCTTAAACTGGGATTGTGCTTATACAAACCATTGCTGTACACATAAGGGGGCCACTTTTAAATGTTATTTAATGTCCAGGTGACATTGTCTAAAATAAAACTTTTTGAGGGATTTAATGTTAGTTTCCATGGCATATGGGTGCTTTTGTACGCTCTAGACCTAATTTGACTAAAATCACTCTGGCCCTGTGACCCAGGCTCATTCAAACGCTCTCACATTGTCATACAAAGAGCCACTAAAAGGGGGCCCATGACCCATTTTGTGTCTTGGCCCATATTTCAATAAAAAAAGTATAGACAAATGTTTCTGCTATCAGTAAGTCAGCATCCTCACGAAAAAATACTCACCAGAGATCAGAGGAAAAGGAGCGTGCAGTGCACAGCAGCAGATTAACAACGCAAGACAACTGAAGAAAGAAGAAAACTGTAAAATCCAGGATATTCTAGAGGCCATGTGGATGCTGACAGCCTGATGACTTGAGTAACTGCGGACTTGATTTAGAACTGCCTGCATGTTAAGACTTTCATTTGCAGAAATCCGGCAGGATCTCCACTGTGCCACTCTCACACCGAGTGAGGTTATTTTCATCAATAGGACATGTAATTCACTAACCACTGGACACCCTGCCTGTTTTCAGGTCAACGAAGTGACCAGTGAAGTGCCAGTGTGTTCATTTAAATTGTGTATCAATGTGTGTGTGTGTGTGTGTGTGTGTGTGTGTGTGTGTGTGTGTGTGTGTGTGTGTGTGTGTGTGTGTGTGTGTGTGTGTGTGTGTGTTTGTGAGAGTGAGTGAGTGAGTGAGTGAGTGAGTGAGTGAGTGAGTGAGAGAGAGAGACATATCTATAGCATTCAATAACTGTCGTTTCCTGCATTTTAACAGCCACTGAACAATCAGATGATGTGACACAAGCAACAATATGTAGAAAAAAGTACAGATAAATAAAGAATGGTAAGATTGTGCCTAAAAGCGCTGTAGAGAATGCTGGAGGACA
The DNA here is from genome assembly GCA_026937815.1 of Etheostoma perlongum. Taxonomy (NCBI): domain Eukaryota; kingdom Metazoa; phylum Chordata; class Actinopteri; order Perciformes; family Percidae; genus Etheostoma; species Etheostoma perlongum. The sequence goes on from CM049386.1 coordinate 12,259,431, forward strand.
GGACTAAAAATTGAGATTGCCAGACTGATTACCAAGCCCTAATGCACTAAGGACACTGCCTGTGCTCCAATGTGATTAATGGATTTCACTAGGTTTAGGAGCAGAATGCACATTTCTTCAGAAAAATGACAGAAAAGCGTAAGGATACTTTGACATGTAACACCCATACATAGTCATGGCAGCAGAGTGTCCTACGACCCTCATCAGTTATGAGAAGGAACGTGGCAACAGGTAAAACAGGGGTCAAAAGAAGTTAGTATAGGCTATAAGTATCCAAGTATCCATAAGTGTATTTATGATGTAGGTCATAGAGACATCAAATGTGTGCTTAGGCAGGACATGTGAGATATTGTTCTAATTAAGCTTTCTAAATTATCACAGCTCAAAGTGTATCGTTAAATAGATAAAGATCCATTAAACAAGCTGTCCTGCTGCAAGTCCAAAAGCTCTGAGAGGAGGTCTGCGGAGAAATGTGACTCTTCATCTTGTAACAACTGTCCTCAGCAGCCTCCCAAGAGTCTCCCAAAGCCGCAGCCATGACATCAAACGCTCGCCAGTATTTACATGACCGGGAAGTGTCCAGAGAAGAGCGTGTTAAATGGCTTGAAAAAGCATGACCAAGCAGAGCCACCCCCGCTGCTGCAACCCATTGCCGCTGGAAGCGTTTTCAGCGCGGAGTATGAGCGCCGGGCGCCGAGCAGAATAATCTGTTTACAGTGTGCGCGTTGATGGTCATTTTTTATGATGCTGTTTAATCCACGGTGGTGGTGGTGGAGGAGGAGAAGGAGGAGAAGGAGGAGAAGGAGGAGGAGGTGTGGGCTGTCTAGCAGAGCCCCAGACAAGCTGGCTCCAGTGACCATCTCTGTAGGCTATTGGCTTCTCTATTTGAGCAGAGAGACAGGTGTAAATCTTTGCTGCAATCTTTACTCTGCACTCTCCGCGACACTCACCTGAAGGTAAATAAATGGTTTATGGCCAAGTAAATGAACCACCTCTCTGGTCTAGTGTACAGAAAGAGAGAACAACCCCGGGTCAGTTGTCATTGTCACGCCCCGGGAAAAGACAGCATTGTAAGTCTAGGGAAAAAAATGAATTAAAGTTAGTCAATTCTGAGAAAAGAGAATTAAAACATGCTTAATGAGAAAATAAATTCCTAGTTAATTTACCTAAAGACACTTATTATAAGCTTCTCAAAATGAAAGTAGAGTGGAAGGTTCCCTAACAGTATACGTTTTACGCACTCGTGTATCTGAAGTAGAGAGGTAAAAACTTTGGTTTATAATACAATATAGTTGTGTAAAGGGAATATTAAATAATTGTACCTGGAAGAGGTGTTTGAATATATGTATGTATGTGTGTGGAGAGTAAGAGAGAGGGGCGGCTTGTATGCCAAAGTTCTGCAAAGTAGGTCTGTGCCACTCTTGATTAGTGACTGTTCGCAAAAGATGGTTGCTGACATGAGATAATGAGGTCCTGTGATAACGCGGGTCTCCTTTAAGTTTTTCCCATGAATCGAGACTGTCGCCAGTCCACAAAACGACACTGTGCATCGGCACCACGCTACTCACTTCTCATTTGTCGAGCACAAAAGCTGATCCACCCCAAATCCGCACTAACAAACCAGGGGCCGGGAGCAAATCATATAATGTTCAACAGTGTTCACTTCTCCACTAATTAACTGGAATCCCACCTTATTCTTAAATGCAGGGACCAATTAAACTGCCATGTATGCCAAAGGTCTCCGGGGCCACAGTCGGTCGCCAGGAACATTTGTGAAGGTCTGCAGCTTCACTATGGGCAATGGATCTTATTAGGTGGGTGACCTCAGCGAGGAAAGGTTACAGACTTTTTCACTGCCCTCGGTTGGAAAACTAAGATGTTTCCTAATCGGATTTTAATTGGTTGGTTGTTTGGGTGGTTGGTGCCTGTGTCCTGTCGGTGTGTGCAGTGGGATGATTGTTGTATTTCAGCGCGGATGCACAAAAATGAAAAAAAAAATAAGCTGAGTGATTAAATCTCAGTAGATCATCATCATATGAACTTTTACTTCAATAAATGGCGTCATATACAGAAGTCAAATCAACAGGTGTTGATATTCGTTGTTGTTTTTTTATCACTTTACATGATCATTTGTAACTACTTTACATGGTTGCAAACCTCTTGTTGCAATTGGCTCTTTGTTCGACTCCACAAGTTACAATAGGCTAAAATAAAGTTAGGAAATGTGGCCATAACCACAAATGACCGTCAATTCAACACTTCCCCCAGTAAACAGGGAACAGTCACATGTTTTCCTACAGGCTACTTTGTGTAACCGTTGCACAGTTTCAGCCTCCTTCGTGCTTATTTGAGGTTTCTGTAGAACCATACACAAGTTAAGCCAACCAGGTTCAGCTTACGTTCAAATACTCCCCCTCATTACTCCAAAAAGCGTCTTTATGCAAAACATCTGTAGGGACTTCAATAAATGAAAGCACAGCTCTTAACCGCATCCTACTCGTTTTGATTTTCATGTGGTTTTCGTGTATTGTCCAACTTAGTAAATACGGCCAGTCTCGAATTTTAAATGCCACAAGTCTCTGGCGACTTGCAATTTGAACATGAAAAAGCAGCAAAGGCAAACAGCTAGTAAAAAAAAAGAAAGACAAAAAGGTGGCTCCGAAACTGTCTAACTTAAATCACATTAAACTCCTAAGATCAAAAGAAAGAAAAGGCTTGTTTTATTCCACGTCGGCGGATATAGCAGACTAGAAGATGGTAAACTGGTAGTGTTATGCCAAACCTAATAGACTATTAGGCTATAACTATATACGGTACAGTAGGCTTTGCAATTCACATATATAAGCCAGCAGCACACGCTCATATAGCAAATGTGCACCAAGGTGAACCTGTTGACGCACACCATCAGTGGCTACATTATACACCACAAAACAAAAGACACAACTTAATCTGCCTAAACACAAGTTTAAACATGATTCAAATGCGCCTGTTCACATTCCGAGTAGTCCAAAACAATACATATAGGCCTAATAATACTTTCACTTTGCATTTTACTAAACGGATGCAAAGTAAGCTGCTTTCTACTCCTAAAAAAAATATATATATATATATATTTGTGAAATAATATGCAAGAAGATAAATGTATTTTTAGATAAATCGTATTTTTATGTTCTAATTTAGTAAAGAAATATCTGATAAAGAAAAAACAACTCCAAACAACTTTACGCAGGGCTTCATACCCAGTGGAGTTTTACGCAAACATTTACAAGGTATTATGGCTTCAACAGTTAACAGAGGGATCCCATCCGTCGCAGAGAGAAGCATGTGGGAGATTCAATTGACCGCACTCAATTTTGCCGTCGCTTGAGCTTGCCGCATACACTTCAAATTGTTGTTCTCGCTACTGACAAAACCGTTAATTCACCCAGAAACAGGAGGTCAAGTTTCAGCAGGAGCAGGAAAAAAGTAGCCTGCAACTTACAGAAACATTTCAGACCTCAAAGCTTTCTAAGAGCCCGCAGTTCTCCTAAAGCGAACATCTTAAACATTTCACACCTGTTGTTTTTATTTATCAGTGTGCTTGAAAAAGGAAATCATAAAGAGGTCTGTAAGAGACATGAGTTGAGACATTTCAATATATCTGGAAATTCCCTCAAAAAGTAACTCTTTTCTATTAAACAGAATTAGTGAAACTATGAGGAATCTGACAATAAATTCCACAATTGCCAATTTGGAAGTGCCTATTTTTAACTTAAATAAAGAAAAACCTGCTCATACTTATATTTAACAGTGCAAACCTAAATACTACACTAGTTTGTTATTTAATGTGTGAAATAAACCGATTTACATGGAAAGTAAAATGTCAGTTTTCTTTTTTTTTGAGGTTTCAAAATATTCTGAACTGACTAATTATTATGTTACCTCTTAAACTGCAGTTCACATTTTACCACTTCATTGAAAAGTGACACAATATGCTTGATACATAAGTATATGCTGTTTTTACTCTTTAGCTGTTGCTTTACACAACAGAGGAAAAGAAACACTAGTGGGACAAGGTGCAGCGAAATCCACACTGAAAAGGGTGGATTATGGGCTCAGGCCTGCACACAGCACCTATGGGGAGTGGCTGGAGTATTTTTCCAAAAATAACCCAGAGAACTCATCCCAGCAGGTCTGGAACAAGGTTGAACAGGGAAAAAATGACAGACCACCTGAGGCCCAAATCCAGGAAGGCCTGGCTTACCTTGAGGGGAACTGACACCTAAGAGAGTTTTTACAAGGTCATTTAGGGATGGGGTACTGCAGTTTATGTAGCATAACTGTGCAGCAAAAAAAATCCTTAACTGCATTAAGGAGCTCCCTTGAAGCAACAGTCACAGCTATGATGTGCTGCATCTGTGAGCACGAAGCCTGAAACCTCCTCGTTTCCTATTGAACGTCTATCATGGTACTTACCATGGATTTACTTTAAGGATTGGTATTGCACTTGATCCATTTACCTCAATCACCATGCTCAGTAATAAAATGTCTGATTGTGGGGCAGAAAGACATAAAAGACATGTACTCAACCATCCCGTCAGTGGAAATCAGTGCTGGTTTCTTTTACCCAACCTTTCAGACTGCATGGCACTTGCTTTTCCGCCTATGGTTTTCCATTTCAAAGCCCTATGTCTCCATGTAAATACCAAAACACAGTAATCCAATCTGACCCCATTGCAAATTTTCCACAAACTATTGGGGGGTTGGGGGGTTGACATGAGCCACACACTTATCCCACTTAACCTCTAGAGAGAAGCCACCCTAACCCCTTCTGGCCTAAGATTCCCTTGGTGGAGGAATGCACTGCTTTCTACCAATCTCCTCTTAAAAGCACTGGGTCTTGAGGTTGGACTCATTGGTAAAACCTTATAACTTTGTAAAGTCTGTAAAGTAAACGCAGCACAAAGCAGATGATGGTGGGGAAGCTAAATGGACAGCAGATATCCCCATTAGAGCCCTGCCCACTGCAAACCCAAATTATTTTTGCTTTAAACTAAAAATAGTCTAACTGATGTCTCTCATGAACATAGCAGGAACACTGTGCTAACTTGACGACAAATAACCTGAGGATTTTGCCATTGTTTGCTTTTTAGCATGCAAAACTGGTTTCAGTAAGATTCTCAGTGCTCCAAATGCGAGGGGAAAGATGCTTATCTCCCATGTAGGCGAGTGGTAAGGCAAGCTAAAGACTTTTGACACATGGTCCACATCTGAGATTTACCACGAGCATCTTGATCCCACAGCTTGTAGCTACAGAGAAAGCCTGATGGCTGTTTATTGGGTTGAGCAGACAAATCTTCTGCATTATGCTCTACAGGTGGTGTATGGCACTGGACTGCTTTGTTCTAATAATGCAGCATATAATGTCCCTTTGAAAAGCAGCAGTTCAGTCCTTACTCTATTCTACAACTACAGGTGTTAATGAGCATAGCTTGTTTTACTTAAATACAAACCATTAAGCAAGCATGCAGTGGGCTTCCTGCCACACAATGCAAACTTATTTAATAGGAATATGAATAAAACCAACTTGTGATTTCTGACCTAAATATATTATAAAACACCTACATGCATGAAATCTTAATATTTAGAATGCACAGAATATGTTAAGTAATAATTCAGGTCTAATTTATTTTGTGTACAATTTCAAAATATCTTATGAACTCATAAATGTGACAGATTACTTGTTGCCTACATAATTTATAAACAATTCAGATTGTTCTTTAAACTTTGTGTCAGGTCTTTTTAATGTTTATTAGAAACTGCAGCATTTTAGCATCAATATTGACATATTTAGATAATGGATCAAAAGCAAAACATGCCATTTTTCCCCCTTTTCAACTGCCTCGCCGTGCACGATGTGGTAGTAACAATCACGTTACGAGCCTGAGTCACCGTTGATGAACAGCCACAAATAAGGGAACAAATGTCTCCCCAGCACAATGCCATTTTCCTTGTCAATCCGTAGTCAATGCACTGCCATCAATAAGCACATCCCCTAATTAACTAAAATTGTTTTTCATCAATACCTATAACTGGCCAGCACAGAAACTGATGAGAGCAAGGGTTAACTTAACTAAAATAGTCCTCTGACAGGGACAATTGATCAACAGGTAAATAGTTTATCATTCCTCCTATCAACTGACAACAACACGCGTGTGATTCTGGAAAGTGCATTTTACAATCTGCACCCTTTTGGGGCAATATAGCCTCAATGGATCAATTTTAGCCCCACCTAAATCTTGGATGTAAATGGTTTGCATTTAGAAAGTCATTACGCTGTCAATTGAACATCTCCCCCTCCACTTTGTGTCGGGATGTCCATAATGAAGTTTGGAGTCATTCTAGTAGTTGAATTTACTAATCTTGTGATGTTTCCTTTGCCTATCATGTCGTGTTAGGGCTGACGACTCTCACCAGACAATCTCCTCCATTCAGGAGTGGTGCCACCAAGTCTGTCTTTGCTTATCATTAACAATCTGCAAATAAACAGGACAGCATACATTACATCACTTGCAGTTCCATGATCAATTCCAGGAATGTCTTTGAAGCTTTGCTTAATGAACCTACACAGTAGATCTGTTGTGTGTAGTCAGGGCATTCAGGCTTCATAACCCGTGACCTTAATGCAGTTTTTTGATAATTTCATTGATAATATTGGGAGGTTAACAAAAGGTAATAAGAATATTCAATAAAAACACAGTGGCAATTTGAAATTATTGCATTCCAGAATCACGTGAAAGAAACGGCTTTTTCACTTAAACATCTAAAAGCACATTCTTCGAAGCTAACTAATTGTGTGGACAATAGTGTATGATGCTTTATCATACCAGACAAAACACAAGCTGTCCCTCTGTCAGAAATCACCCACCCACATAGAGTGAGAGACTTTAGAGCCTGTCCAGTCAAATATACTGCCCCTTTTGATTTTGATTTGCATGATCTCTGTAGATGTATAAAAAGGGAAGCGCTGACAAAGTTGGCTTCATCAATCAGTAGTGTCAGCTCAGACCTTTTTATAGCCTCTTGGAGTCCCTGAGAGCCCTAACCCTGTAAAAGTTTATATAGTGTATTGACCATTCTCTACTTGCTTAGCTAATGAAGCCAGCTTGGATATAGACACTGAAAGGCTGCTGCCTTGTCAACACTGCTTCCTATTTGATGACACCTTCCACTAAATTGAAATGTGCCGTTGTTGTTCTTTAAACACGGTGAGTGTTTAAAGAAGAATAAGCCACAGTAATTGACACGGACCTGACCTCGCTCGCACAAAGAAGGTTCGAAGGCCCCACATAGGCTGGTGGAAAGCAGCACCTTCAGTTTGGGGCTTATGCCATGTAAAGGTTTAGCTACTGGCTTACTGTTATATTTTTATTCAGTCCAATGCTGCTGTGGCTTATCAACAGCTATCACATTTGTTTTCTCTAGCAAATCAATAGCACGTAACACATAAGCCAAATACCCTTGTGCATCTCCCATGGGCACTAGCTAGACCACTCCACTTGACACACATTTAGCTGCTTTTCAACACACACACACACACACACACACACACACACACACACACACACACACACATATATATACACACACACACATACATATATACACACACACAGATACATATATACACACACACACACATACATATATACACACACACACATATATACACACACATACATACACACACATACATATACACACACACACACACACACACACACTATACACACACACATACATATATACACACACACACACACATATATACACACACATACATACACACATACATATACACACACACACACACACATATACACACACACACACACTCTCCCTCTCTAGCCAAATCTTTGTTACAAAGAGTACAGTGGTAAAACTAATGCTGCACAAAATAAAACATGTATCTAACTCATACATGCATTGCATGCATGAGCAGTGCTGAGTGGAACTTCAGTTGAAGTTAATGCTGTCAGAGGCTCCCAATATGAGCCCTGGGGCATTTACTGACTATGTCAAGCTCCAAACTTCAACACAAGCTTCCGTACATTTCTAGCAACCAGGGTGCAACAAGTAGCTACATCACACCTTTTAATGTTTAAAAATACCAGGAGAACAGATTCACCACTTTGCAAATACAATGATATTGGACGACTGATGCAAAATACTGAACAGAGCACGTTGTCAGGATACAGGCCAATTGCTTCTTGTGTGAGGATTCACTCTGCATGCTCCCCCCTCAAGGACTTTGAGATCCCCCACCACTTTGGAACCAGAGAGACAGACAATTGACTGAGAATTGATGGTCAATATTTATCCAAGTTGGCTGACTGGCCACGGCTCTCTAGTTTACTTGTGAATTTGTGGTTAAATAGCATTTTAGGGAGCACTAGTGTGGCTTTGTGGGCGCACATATCTTTAGACGCTTTGCAGTGAAGCAATATAGTACACCCAATAGTGAGCCACTGCAGGCTTGTATTTGGCGTTCTAGCTAAGTATTAAGTCTATAAGATGTATTACGGCTTAACCTTAAAATGATGCGACTGGACAGGACAAACAGCATTTTACTTCACATAACCGAAAACATTTGCTCAAACAGAATTAAGAATTGTATTTTCAATGGCACCTACTTGGTGCAGCCTGTGTGAGTGTCACATTGAAGACTGGGACTACATTTTCTGTTTCCCAGAGACATTTATGCCCGGAAAAGCGTGCTATATTTAACAACAGAATTGATTGGTATGATTCAAAATGCAGACGTTTTGATACAAGAATTGATAACACGAGCAACAGTGAACACATCGTCATTAGCCCTGCTGTTCAGTGTGTGTGCGCGCAAACTTGTAAAGATTAGGCTCCAACTCTTATAAAATGCTGTTTCAAGTCAAAATGACAACATCCAGAGTTGGAGACCTTTTGCCGCTTATCCAAAAGGCTCCACCAACTCCTCGTGTTGCATTGATATAAAGATGAGAAATAAATTTCTTTAAAATACACAATAATAGCTTTCATAACTGACTTCACACTGTGAGTCAAAGTCAAATTTAGGCTGGGAAAAAAAAAAAGTTGGAATGAAGAGCTTTAGTTGCGTGCCTATGTCCAAATATCCAAGATGACAACAAAATTAAAATAAACTTCATCCATTTTTTTTAGCCATAAGTAATAAATAAACTAAAATAAATATAATACCCTATAAAACAATTAGGCTATTGAACGTTTTTTAGCGGCATCATAACATTTTAATAAACTTTAGGCTAGTCTACATTATGAATCATCGAGCGCCTCATCCAGTCACCCGCTATTATTCAGAGCTATGATTCCAAAGGAGGATGTTACAGGAAACGTCTAAACTCGGCTGCATTTCGGCGCTGTTAATTATCTAAAAAAAAACTTACAAGACCGCGAATTGAATGCTGTTAAATTACAGAATAGGCGTAAATGGATTTATTTGTGTTCGTAACATTCAAAGCATTAGAATACTAGTGTGCTGTGGGACAGAGACAGCCCCACAGATCATAACATCTCGCCGACAAAGCGAGTCGGTTCCCCGGCTTTGATTGTCTGCTCTCTCCCCTTCGCTGGCTCTCACAGACTGACCGATAGCGCAACTTCTATAACGATGTTGACATATTCACACAACACTGACTGGGGCAGGGTGCAGTTTCACGGCAAAGCCCTTTTGAGTTTCCAAACACCTTTTATAAGTGAAGTCTGTCCCCCTCCACCCGACCTGTTAAAACCACGCCTACGCAGCCACACTATTGGTCCGAAAGCGTCAACGAGCCAATCAAACGGAGCGCTGCTACTCGTAACACGCAACACATCCATACAGTATGAAGCCCTATGGGCCACAGAGGCGCTAGGAAAATCACGGAGCTGGGACCTTACCCTCTCTCTCTCTCTCTCTCTCCCTCTCTCTCTCTGGCCGTCAGCGGACTCCTTTCTCTGCACACGTCTTTCTCTGAAATGTGTGTGTGCGTGAAAGAGAGAGGAGGAATAAAGTGTGTGTGTGCGTGTGAGGGTGCATGTCCGGAGCAAGTAAAGGCAGAGGGATTATTCGGCGCTATCGAAATATTTCAACACGTCGCCCTCGCTGCAGGACTGAAGCCAATAAGAAGGAACGCATTTTAACAGGAATGCCGATATTGTAAACAGCAGCAGAAGAGAAAGAAAGCACAGCAGTCAATTAAGTGACTCACCCAAGTTGGTTTAATTCGACTACTGTCCGCCAGCCAGCGAGACACAGAAGGTGTCCGATGCGCGTCAACCTCTGAAGAAAATCGGTCTTGCAACACTTTCGAAAAAATAAATAATGGAGAACATTTTTACATTTCTCTTTCCAGACTTTTGATAACACAGCAGGCGACTGTAGTTTCCCGACAACTTGTGAAAAATAAGCTTCTGCAGAGCCGAAGGAGGAATTTCCAAAGCTTTTCAACGTCAGACCCATTTTTCTTTCTTTCATTTTGTGTTATTTGCTCCTCTTACGCAGGCTTCACTGTTGGTAGAAATATTGTTTCACATCCAACTTGTCGCCTGCACTTGGATGAACTTCCTGATGAGAGATCCAGTCCTACAGGGATCAAGTATGGCATATCATCCGTTTATACCTCACCGGGGTCCGGAATTTGCCATGAGTGCAATGCTGGGTCACCAGCCTCCTTTCTTCCCGGCTCTGGCTCTCCCTCACAACGGCTCCTTCTCTCTGCCGGGCGCCCTGGGAAAGCCGATCATGGACCAGCTGATGGGAGCCGCGGAGACCGGCCTCCACTTCTCTTCGCTGGGGCACCAGGCAGCGGCCGCCCACCTCAGGCCTATGAAGACTCTGGAGCCTGAGGAAGAGGTGGAAGACGACCCTAAAGTTCACCTGGAAGCTAAGGAGCTTTGGGAACTTTTCCACAAGAGAGGCACCGAGATGGTGATCACAAAATCCGGAAGGTGAAACAGATTGTGTGTGTGTGTGTGTGTCTGTGTCTGTGTATGTGTACCTGTGTGTGTGTGTGTGTGTGTGTGTGTTCCTCCCAAAAAATATAATGCATTATCTGACATGCAATAGCCTGTAGTGCATATTGTTAACTCATAATGAAGGGATTTGTTATTTCACATAGATATTTATCCATACACTTGGAGTTAGGTAGCATATCTCTACAATTCCTCTTGATATTTCATGCCTTTATTAGTCCAATGTGTATTAATTAAACTTAGATTGCAGCATAATTGTCTCACACTTGTAGATATGACATATTACACGATATGTTTATTACAAAATAAAAACATGACCCCAAAATAGTGTAAATATTATATACGTTTAGCTTGATAGAAAAACTGAGACAAAGCTGCGAGTTCATGTGTGTTCATACAACCTGCAAACTCGGAAGTCTCTGATAAATGTAACAAGTGTACAAACCGGTGTTTAATGAAGGGAACTTAGTTGTTAGCTGTAACATTATTTTGTTATAAAGGAGGCTTGAATGTGCTATTGCATTAATAGTAAGCCTCTAATTACCAAGCTTCTAACTTCATGGATCTATAGGATTTCCCCGTATAAACATCTGGCTGGATTACAATCTTATTGTCAATTTTAATGTCCGGTTTCTCCAAATTTTACATCGAAGGATTATCCCACTGAAATGTCATATTTGAGTGTGTGGAGTTCTGACTAAATTATCGTCATCACAGTAGCAGTATGCAACGATGGCTGCTGTAGTCTGTCTGTGTGTCTGTAGGCCTTTCAAGACACCATTCAACCAACGTTGACGTGCTGTCTACAGCCTAATCAGGAATATAGCCTAGCACTAGAAAAATATTTGCTTATTCGACTTTTTATTCGTGGGACATTTTTTCGGCTCAATTGTCGTTAGCAGATATAGTTAAAATAAGATGGATCATATAATACAACACACGTTTTAAGATGAAAAGCATGTGTATGTATATCTAAAAAAAATAATTCAGCTTTTTTATATTATTGAATATTAACCATATCTCAATTTGCCACTGCTTATCATTTGTTTTCTTTCTTTTTTTTCAGGCGGATGTTCCCCCCGTTCAAAGTGAGGTGCACTGGTCTGGACAAAAAGGCCAAATATATTCTCTTGATGGATATTGTTGCAGCCGACGACTGCAGATACAAATTTCATAACTCCCGCTGGATGGTGGCAGGGAAGGCCGACCCCGAAATGCCAAAGAGGATGTACATTCACCCGGACAGTCCGGCTACCGGTGAACAGTGGATGTCAAAAGTCGTCAATTTTCACAAACTCAAGCTGACAAACAACATCTCCGACAAGCATGGATTTGTAAGTTCAACTAATGTATGTCAATTTTCCTATTTATCAACTTACCCTTTTATAGTAGCAAAAAATGTATTTTATATGTCAATGTTTTTATTTGTATTGTGTTTTACCGAAGCACAGGAAGTCATGCGTACAAGATTTACTATTTTGAAGATTAATAAAACACATCATTAGAAAAAATTAAAAGAAAATTCCACATCTCATTATCTTGCATAATTTCATTTTGTAAAATTATTAAAAGTATTAGGCAAGATAATTAAGCCTATTTCTATATAGACATAGATAGGCTCTATAGCCAACTTTATTGGACAGATTAAATATTACACCATGATTTATTTATTTATTTATTGCAATTTTTCAGCATGGCCTACTGTGCTGTTAAAATTGCAAATATTTAAATATTAACACTATTTGATTCCTCTAAATGAGTTGACTTCGGATTTCAAATAAAAGCATTTTCAGAAAGTGATTTAATGAAATGTAAGGATATTCTGTAACAAGTGTTCCTTCAAAAGTGCGCTTATGTTTGTTTGTGATTGTGTGTTGCAGACCATACTTAACTCGATGCACAAATATCAGCCTCGATTTCACATTGTGAGGGCCAACGATATTCTCAAGCTCCCGTACAGTACCTTCAGGACTTACGTTTTTCCTGAAACCGATTTCATTGCTGTGACTGCTTATCAAAATGACAAGGTAAGCACAATTATTGCTCACAGGCTAACCGGAATATTTGATCAAATACAGCTTGGGTTTCTTTCCCTGTCAGACGCCTCTCATGCTCTGCACCATTTTGTTGTCATAAAATATGAAAGACGTCATATTTCTCTGAGAGTGGAGTATCATAATGGGGGGGGGGGGGTGGGGGGTTGTTGCGAGTAAGTGCCATATTCACCAGCCTGTGGTAGAAAAGTAATTCTAAGGAATGTACAGGTTGTCTTCCTTTTATTTAATCACGTGGAAAGGATTTGGCACAGACACAGAATCTTTCTCTCTGCGCGTGTGTGTGTGTGTGAGAGAGTAAAATTAAAAGGGTTGGGGGTTGAGAAATGAGAAAAAAAGAAGAGGGGCAACACTGCTCGGTTGAATGGAGAAAAAGAAAGAAAGGGTTGTGTCAAGCATTTTGGTTGTGTCAGACTGTGCTGCATGGTAACATTTTATTCTCTGAGAGACATACAATTAATGAAAATCATCTCCTCAACCCTTTGATATTGTTGGGAAACCATGGAAGCCTCCCCTACTCGTGGTAACAGTGCCGGAAGCAGTGTGGGAGTTGAGTTTTTCAAATGTTTACACAAAAAGTTGAATGTTTCACTCATGGAAAACGTGCCAATTTAAGGACTCGTGCTCTCTGTGCGCGCTTGAGAACTTAGTGTACATTTTATGATGTAGCCTGTTTTGTTGGTGGCCTTTACTGCAATTGTTTGAAAAAGACTTGTTTACTGAGAATGTGAAATGTCACTTGCTAATATTACGCACAATTTCAATTGTTTCAGATAACCCAGTTGAAAATAGACCATAATCCATTTGCCAAAGGATTCCGTGACACAGGCAATGGGAGACGGGAAAAAAGGTAAGACAAGGGGGGAAGTGTATTGCAAAAAAATGTCTTTATAATTATACACAGAGACAGACAGTGATCTCGTTGGATGAGATCCGCGTCAAAGCTTCTTCGTTAACCCGCAGGGAGTGTGGCTCTTCAGTTTCTAATCAAATAACTTAATAGGCTAAAGTTCACTATAATTCGTATAGCACTTGCGATAACCAAAACAGGGTGTTGCTGTTGTTTTCATTACCATCTTTACTTGTTTTTTTTCTCCCTCACAACGTTGAATGCTTACAATTAGATTATGCTCGCATTTATAATGCGCAATGTGACGTGACAAGAGCGATACATACATGGGCCTACTAAAGCAATGGCATTGTAATGGATTTTGTATACTCACCTGCCGCATAGGTGAGTCAGTCTATAGACAGAAGCCTCATTACTATATCATGTGTTTAGTTTAAATAAGCTTCCACTCCATCCACCGTGCTGCTGATATTGTTTCGGACCTGAGAGCTGTGATCCTCATCCTCCGATAATAACCTGGGTACCTGTGCACAGGAAACAGCTGGCTCTGCAATCCATGCGTTCATACGAGGAGCAGCAGAAAAAGGAGAACGGGGCTTCAGACGACTCCTCTGGAGAGCAGGCCTCCTTTAAGTGCTTCGGCCAGGCCTCGTCCCCTGCCGTGTCTACCGCGGGCCCCCCACACCTAAAAGGTAAGCTGTCAGACCCCACAAGTCAAAGCTCCGATCACAAGTCGTGTGTAAAGTCTCGCAGTTTCTATTGTTGCACGAATGTTTACAAGGCCATGTGTTAAATACAGTAGAATACACTTTAGGAATGCCCAGCACATTTACACTGGGGGAAATGATAACAGTCTGCATTGACTGTTTTATTGAGACAGTAAAACATGAATATTTTTACCAGTTGTTGACACAATAAGATGAAAAGCAATACATCAGTCTACTTCAAATCCTGTTTGGTCGATCTGCAAAGCAATAGGCTGCACAATAACGTAGCACGCCTCCCAATAGTACCTATTGAAAACAATGTACAATTTATTTAAAATTACAGATCATATTGGTCACCAATGTGGATTTCTACAGTGCACGTGTGTGCTTTAGGTCTATTTCTTATTCCACCTGTGAGAGCCAGCTGCAATATGGCTGAGAATGGGAGTCATTCTTTAGATGATTCACCAGTGTGCAGAAAGACAACTGATCTTCTACTCCTCCTACTTTGGCAGATTTCTGTGACAGCGATGAGGACAGCGACGATGAGAGCAAAGATGGACACATCAAAGATGGCCCGGACTCCAGCAAGATTTCCACGACTACGAAGGACGGTAAAGATCATGAGGCGAGCCCAGCTAAGGGGCATCCCTTTAGTGACACTGACTCTACCAGCAGGACCCGCGACAGCGGCCCTAGGACTGAGAAAAGCCAGGCAGACTCGCGGCAGAGCCCCATCACCGTCATCTCCAGCACCACCCGCTCGGGAGAAGACCTCAAGAGCCCGAGCCTGGACCAGCCCAAAACGGACGAGTGCAGGTCAATAGGCAAAGACAGTTTCATGCCTTTGACTGTTCAGACTGACAGCCCGCAAATAGGCCACCTGCATAATTTTGGATTTCCAACAGGCCTAACGGGACAACAGTTTTTTAATCACCTTGGGAGCGCGAATCCGTTTCTCTTGCACCCCAGTCAGTTCAACATGGGAGGTGCATTCTCAAACATGGCTGCGGGCATGGGACCACTATTGGCAGCTGTGTCCACGGGAGGGGTGAGCACCATGGACACAACTAGCATGGCATCACCTTCGCAAAGCTTGACTGGAGCGCCAAGCCTGCCCTTTCATCTGCAGCAACATGTCTTGGCATCACAGGTAAAACCTGTTTTCTTGGGCCTACAGGCCTAGCCTACTCTCAGCCTCGAGTGAAGCACATGTTAAGTTGTTAAGTACACTGTAGGCTGTGGAGGCCCATATGCTAGATTCAGTATGTCAGATAATTACATAACTTTAATGCTCTCCATGTTCATGAGTTTATTTAGTTTTATTGCCACATGGTTTCATATTTAAAGCAAATTTAGGCAAGTGTATTTTGAGGGACTAAGCTATTATATCAACTACCAGTTGATTACTATTCAGTAAGAAAAACCGAATGGAAAGACAGACGTGGCAACGGCTAGATGTGTTAAGCAATCGTTGAGCTCATTAAGTCGCTTTTAAAGCCACAATGGCGAGTATTAAAATGCCTCAGAAACAACATGTTTTAATATTCGGCAGAGTTGTCTCTCCTTTCATTGTTAAAATTTCATAGCTGCAACTTATCTTGCTTGATTTGAGCATATGACAATAGCATGCCTCCACATTCTTGAGCAAGCACCACTCGCTGGACGGTGACGCTTGCTGCATATTGTTGGAACTGGATTTGTAAAAGCCTGAGTGAATGGCAGCATTGAAAACAGACCGACTGTGAATTGCTTATGTTGATCAAAGCAGAAGTTGTGTTGTCCATAGGCTAAGTGTTAGACAGCGTCATTAACAATTACCAACATCAGTAAACAATCTTGAGGACTGAAAGTAAAGACCAGCCCGTGGTTAAAATCATTATTTTCACGCATTTGAATCCAAAACATGCAGAATGATGTAAAGAAGTTTATCATCATACATTTTTCCTCTTTATATTGGCACATTTTGTGTCATAATAATAATACAGTTGTTTTAGCTGTCTAATACCAGCCTTGTGGCTTACGCTCAGTTTCTCCATTTCTCCACAGGGCCTGGCCATGTCTCCGTTTGGCAGTTTGTTCCCCTATCCGTACACGTACATGGCAGCAGCCGCGGCAGCCTCCTCCGCTGCCTCCTCCGCGGTGCACCGGCATCCTTTCCTGAACGCAGTGCGCCCCCGACTCAGGTACAGCCCTTACTCCCTCCCCATGACGTTACCGGACAGCACCCTGCTCACAACCGCCATGCCCTCCATGGCCGGCAGCAGAACCGAGCTAAAAGGAGACGGTATCGTCCCGGCCAGTCCCGTGTCTGCTGTCACCCTGGATTCCACATCGGAGGTGACCAGTCACTCGTCCAACATATCCTCCGGCTCGGTTTCAATGTCCCCAAAAACTTGCAGGGAGAAAGACGCCGCCAACGAGTTGCAGAGCATCCAGCGCCTGGTTAGTGGACTCGACTCAAATCAGGACAGGTCACGGAGCGGGTCCCCATAGGGACATGGCACCTGCTTCTCGTTGTTGTTGTGTGAAAAGTGAAAACGGTTGACGGTGATGAAGACATTACCAGTAGGAGGACACCCTTGTAGATTCATGCAGGTTTTCAAAAGAAAAAGAAAAAGAAATTAAAAAAAAAGAACTGTTGGACGTTTTAGTTTCTGATATGCACTTTGGTTAATACACATCTGTTATGTATAGGCTAGGCCTATGTTTTCTTCTTTTTTGTTGTTTAATTAAACAACACTTTAATCCTGTCATTTGAATACCGTACAAGTATTGAAACTGAAAAGGTGGCATGGGTGTGACTTACAGATTTTGGAGAAGTTGCTGCTGTGTCCTGTCTCCTAACTTTATTTTACACGAGGATAAATGTGTTTTAATATGCACTCTGAATTGATTTGACTTATTTGAATTCACTACCGTTTAACCTACCTTATATAGACTGCTGTATTTTGTTGTACACTATTAATTGATCGATTGGCCAATTGTTGCATGTCCCCTAAACCCCCAACGGATGTTATTCTAACACCAAAAACATTTAAACGAGGTATAAAACATATTATATTTGGAGTATAATTAACAACACTCCCATTGCTTAAGTTTCTTCTTAATTGGGTTATAACATTTTAACACAAATTAATTTTTCTTCATGCCTTTTTGAAATCAGAACAAGCCTATTGACATGACTAATGCTTCGGGACTAAACTAATGGCCCAAGCATGCGGAATTTATCCCAAATGTTCAACAGGCAAAGGGAAGCAGACATTTAAATGTTAAAAAATGAAAAGGTAGTATTGATTAAAAGGTGTACATAGGGATATATAAAATATTTATGTAATTATTTCATATTGTTATTGCGTGTAAATACAACGGAGTAGTTTGTTTCTAGGGATTTGTTTTTAATTTATTGTCGATATACCTGTGTAAAGATAGTTGTGGGCTTGTATCCTTTTATTGCCATCTGCATTTATACCCCTCTACAAATATGGACTCTATTCCTCCCCAAATATCCACTGAGCTAGTTATTCACACTCATGTGCCATTGTATTTTCTGTTGTCCCCGTGTGTGAAGTGCTACTGTTGAAAACCGAATGAAAAAGCGAAAACGCACTGCACCAATGGCTTGGAAAAAAAATATATTATTTTCTTGAGAAGAGCAAAAGAAGTGTGTTGAAGTGTGACAAATGGACTATTTTTCTCTTATTAAAATACTTTGCGAACCTGATCGTACAAGTGCCGCATAATCGAAAATATGAAGGTTTCTTTTGTGTTTCTTAAGTTGTCAATGGGTTATGATGTATTGGAGTTATGTCTAGTTTACAACATCGACATCGTGTTCTTGAAAGTTTCAATAAAATATTGAAATGCCATTTTTTTAGTGTGTGTCCCTCGCTTTAACCCACTGTCACCTTAAAAGAATTTAAAGTCAGCGGATTTAAGTCTGGCATTGTAGAAGACATCCATAAATCTATTTTTTTTTTTTTTAACTGCTGCCATCATGTTTGCACTTAGTTTTGAGGGATGAAAAGTATCTCTGTCCGCCTACTGCACTTACGCAAACTCATGTGGAGATATCCGTCTGGCTGTGTTCAAAGAGCCCAATTAAGATAACTCAGGGTGAAGCAAAGGCCCAACTCCACAGATCATACCTGGGATTCCTACCTGGACAAGGGGCCGCGCACTATAACCGACTGCTCTTTATAGGTCTCATGGGCGTCAGTTGAACGTTATGGCATTTAGAGGTACAGTTCATACTTTTTATCTTATAATGGAAAGGAAAAAAATTAAAGAAATAATCCCAAACTGTATTTGAAATTTATTTCTATGAAAGAAAATGACATACAAGAATCAAAGTGGCCAATATTTCTTTTGAGGTGAGTTTGGTGACAACTGGTTTATCACATTGACCAAATGGTAATTTGAGGTCACCCAAAATTGATAGCTCCCCTCAATTCCCTTCATATGCGGTTGTAAAAGTTGGGTTGCAGACCGACAGCATGAGAGGACTTAAATTAATCTTGCATTTGTGTTGAGGCTGCATCTCCTACTGAAAATGTGTTGCCTTGAGTAAAACCTGAAAAGACTATTAAACCCTTGATTGCCCTCTCTATTGCACCTCGACTCATGAGTTTATCAACACCATATCTTTATTTGTATATTGTCTGGTTAATGTGTAGCGGGCTTGGCGCTAGTGAATTGATGTAAAAATGACACATGCTGTCTCAATTGGTCTGTCTTATTGCTCACCTGGCGCCCTCGATGAGCATATCTTCCATTTTATTGCACGGAAGGCGACAATGCGCCTGTAATCAAACAACATGCGACGCCCCCAAGCGGCTACAACGCCGGCACAGCACAACAAACCAAAGGACACATCCTGGGTGAGATCTAACAGAGGAGTCCGGGATAAAGACCGTCTGACCAGGTCCTGCAGCTACAGATACTTGTAACCTGTGGTACTGAATGGCTAATAAAATGCGTAATTAATAGGTTTTATACAACGTTAGGCTCAAAAACAGACTTAAAACATAGTTACATTAAAAAGTGTTTGCTGGTCAACATCCCTATGCGTATTATAGCCTGATCGCACCAGGCGGACTGGAGCTATTCATAGGCTATAAGAAGTTATGACATAAGTAGCCTACATAAAAATATATTTGAAAGAAGAGATAGAAGAAGAAAAAACTCATTTAGACATTAAACCATGTAGTGTGTGCCAAACATGTATATTTACAGCATTTTAGTTATGACAACTGCCCAAACATAACACCATAATGTTCCAATGTATAGGCTACCAATTACTGTTAAGATATTATAATAAAGTAAGAGAGGATTAGGCTTAAACCTGAAGGACTTTATATGTTGATCTGTGCACCTTTGCTGTGTTTTATAGCCCATGGTTTCCGCTTGTTGCATGTGTGTTGAATATTTGCTGCTTCAGTTTTGATCTTGTTCCTCTCAAGCCAGAAGTGGTGTCCAACTGAATACAATATTAAACTTTTGGAATCCTGCGTCCAAAGCCTAGATTTATGGCAAGTTTGTCTGCTTGGTGATGGAAGAAAGTGTCCCCTGCGTCGGCCTATACTCAAGAGGCTCGGTTTGTATTGACCAGCCTGTCTAACAGGTTCCATTCACTCACATGCATGTCACGGGTCAGCTGCGCCATCTAGTGGCAGGAAATCATAAATGACTTAAACAATTATTACTGCGCCGTTTCTCTTTAAAACTCTACTGTGTACTGAAATGTGTCAGTTATTAGCAGACGATTGTGACTTTTTTTAATTTCATATTAAAATAGGTCAACTTTGCTGGTAACATATATAATAAATCTATAATTCCAAAGATGGTGTGTGTAAATAAAGGGCATTTCACCCATCACCTAAATCCTCATGTAGTGTCACAGATTCTCCTAAATTATTCAGTGTTTAATATCAAAATGGGGGAAATATAGCCTATGCATATGTTAAAATTGATGGTTACATCTTTAAAATAATAAAGGCCTACAATTCAACACATAATGTAAAATAATACTTAAAAAGGCAACAAAATATATGACCGTTACTCTTTGATTTTATTTCCCATTTAGAATAAATTCCAAATTGTAAACTGTAAAAAATTTAAACCAAACTAACATTGCTTAGAGTTTTATTTTTTGAAGTTGATGAATGTAAGTCTTGTTAATGTTGTAGATGTTTTTGGCTGGCTTGGGCTATTCTGTGTTGGTAAAATCCCAATGACATGCTGGCTAGGTTAATTGTTGTCTCAAAATTGCCAGTAGGTTTGAATGTTTGCATCGATGATGGTCTGTCTCTATGTGTCAGCCCTGTGATGATGTATACCCCGCCTCTTTCCCAATGTCAGCTGGGATTGACTCCAGTCCCTCGCAAACCTGTAATGAGTAAGTTAGATGGCGGTTTTCTGCATCAAGTTGCATTCCAAGAATGTGTTTCAACATGATCTCTGATTTGAGATGCTGCTGTGTGGATCATACATTGCATACGGGGAGGTGTGTGTGTGAATGGGAGACATTTGCTTTTTTATACTACGTTATACATATTTAAGGTTGCAGATGTACATATCAATTAGTTTTTCCATATTTTAAATTGATCAGTTTTTGGTAATGTACCAAATCTGATATCAGATCAGGTTAGAACAATGTCCTGCGTATTGTCATTCCAGTCAGAACCGGTCAAACAGCATCAACTAAAAAGTCTGATTTGCCTTTGAAATAAGAAATATTTTGAGGTTCCCTATTTACAGTAGCTTTCACAAGCCATATACAACAGTAAACACACACACACACACACACACACACTTTGTGTGGCGGCTAAGAAACATTGGTCAACATCAGCAATTACATGCCATGCAACAGGAAAAAAGATGGTTGTCTGTTGTACTGCTATATGATTATAAACAAAAAATTTAAAAGATAATGGTCATAAGAGGAAAACATACATGTTTCCTTCATACGTAGGCATCAAAATGTAGGTATCAATGCATCTGCTTTGTTTGTTGAGTTAAAGGTTATTACTTTCATTGCCATGGCAGCTCGCCCTTATATGAGGTGACAGCGCACTCTACTGTACAAAGAATATTATTACAGAAAACAATCTGTAAATGCAAGTTTTATTAGGAGCTGGATAAAAGCTTCACTGAACAAAATCAGATGAAGAATTTTCTGTCACTCGTGTATTCATTTATTTTGTTTTTTTCATTACTTTGGAAAATCAGGATTGCTTTACAAAGGAAGATTGAGGCTTTACAGTTCAGTAGATCAAGCTCAAACTCGCTGTGTGCATGCATGTCAATCTCAAGATATTCCTAATCCTAACAGCAAAGGCTTTATTTTCATGACAAATACAATGCAGGAATGTGTTTATTGTGGAATTCCAAAAACATGAAAAAGTGAAAAAAATGATATAACAGTGTAAAACTATAACTGAGTTGTACAAGATAAACAGGATGTATCAGTGCTTACGTTATAAAAGGCGTTGCCTGAAGAAGAAAAAAAAGAAGCCTGTGTGTCAGGACTAAAAATATCAAATAGAAAGGTGATGATGAAGCTTAAGGGTTTCAAAGGCATCGTGGAATGAAAGTGTGATTGTTTGTTTTACAGCAACATGCCCAGGAGGAACAAACCAGATTTTGGTGTTAAAGGTGCAGCTCAAAATGTCACCTCAGGAGGATAAAGTTACATTGTTCTGAGACATTTGCAGCTCACCAACATGCCTAACTGTCAGTCAATTAAATTCTCCATTTCTTTTGCTGTCAAGTCTAATGCTACTAAGTCAAAAGCCCTAACCCTGGAGCTGTCAGTGTGTTATGGCTTGCTCAAAGAGGTGATAGTACAAAAAGCTGTTATTGAATCTGGTAATCATAGATTACAAAATATAGTGGGAAACATTTTTGGGTCTTTGATGACACCAGCGGCATCATCTCATGTCTACTCAACATTGGAATTAGGTGCAAAATGATTTGTCTAAAGTCTGTCCATGGATTCACTTGAGGCTAAATGAGGGCACTTGGTTTCGTTTAGCTCTCACTTCATCCTTCCTTGGAATAAATATCCTATCCTTCAGTCCTTGAAGCAAGTCAGTCTCGCTTACAGTAACAAAAACAGTATTGCTTCAAAAGGCCAAATTATATATGTATATTATATATTTATTTCAAATACAGTAAACGCCTGAAAACAAATTCAGGCTGCTTGTCTATAATATCCACCAAATGATCAATATGACAACTTACTCTGAACATTAAACATGTGTTTGCTTTTCAATTTCAATACATAATGCTTTCAAATTAAGCTATTAACATTTTTTTTGACTATCACTTTTCATTGGTGTAGATTTTGATAGGGGAAAACATGCTTTAATATCAGATGGTTGTTACCATTCTTATTGTATGAATAATTATTGTGTTTGTATTTCTAATTAGTGCGATGGGACATACTACAGAAATGTGACATACTAAACAACTATAGGTGTAATAATAAACAAAACATACAGAAGGTTAGGATTTGTTAGTGCGAGAACTATAGCTATTCATATTTGCATGTATGAAAGTGTGTTGTGTAATCATTTATGTGTGATCAGAGGAGATATGTGTGAGGAGGAGAGAGAAATGGACCCAAGTTAAAAAAAGATGCATACGTAAACACATGGAGCGGGTCCATTGCAGGTCATGCTCAGAATCTCACATTGGGCTGCCCCCAGACCCTCTGGATCTCCATATTTTTCAGATATGTTTACATTCTATGTTTCATTTTCTTACATGGATTGTCTATATTGTAATTTTGAGACTTTATTACACATCTATCCTGGAAGAAAGATCTCTCCTCAGTTGCTCTTCCTGAGGCTTATTCCATTTTGCCCTGGCAGGGGGGTTTCATCAGGAGAGTTTTTCCTTTTCATTTCTGAATCAAGGGTCAAAGGACAAAGGGAGTTGTATGCTGTGCAGATTGTAATACCCCATGAGGCAAATGTTAAATTATGATTTTGGGCTGTATAAATAAAATTGGATTCAGAATTTTCCAATAAAATTACAAAATAGTTTAGAAATAGCAAGGATACCAAATTCTTCTGATTTCAATATAATCTTTTCATCAATGTAGTATGTAGGCCTACCTGACATTTGCGAAACCTAAAAGATAACCAGATGTGTAAGAAAAGCAGGCCACATGTGTGGTATATCGTGTGAGGCATGATGCATTGTTTGCACATCAAAACCACTGGGTTCTTTACATGCTTTTCACTCAATCACGTTTCTTAAATAGCAGCCCAAGTCTAGCCGCAGAATCCCTCCATCTTAGAGAGGATGTTTAATCTCCACCATCAACTGGAAGTTTAAATGAGCTGTGGGGAATAGGAGAAGACAGCCATCTCTCCCGTCACAGGCCTAATAGTCTCCACCATCAGCAGCACTTCATACACAACCACTGGCTGGCAGATTAGAAGGAAGGATCACCACAAACACAGACAAACGCACGCACCAGCATGCTAAAGGATTCAAGTCATATGTGCTTTTATTCAAAGTGTATTGTGGAAATGCAAAAATTCTAATATATACAAATATGCATAACCACTTTTGGGCAATGCAATCTACCCACACACGCACTTCTTCTGAGTTGACTCAAAAGACTGGTCCCACCAGTCACTCTTTGTAAATTTACAGTATGTTACATTGCCAGGTCCTCCATTTTCTTAAAGAACTTTCTGGTGCTTTTACACATACATCATCTATGAACAGAACAAAGTCAAGGAAATAGAAGAAAATCCCAAATCCTCTTCAAGCCGCAAAATCATGATAACACATGAGGAGCCCATTATAGACACTCCGCTGTCTAGCATTGCAAAAGAGACCCTCCAGGAGCCACACACTCACTAGTTATGTGCAGGTGCAAAGCCCTGACGGAGGGGGAGCCAAACACAAACCACCATAAAGGCAGAGTGGCTTATTAGACACAACCATGCACCCCTCAACCAATAATGGGCCTAAACACTTGCCAGGCATGACTAAAAACAGGTTTTTGAACACCGCTCTCAAAAACAAAACAAAAAAATCACTGTTAAATGCACACTATACAACTTTGTCTACAAATCCCATGAACAAGTGCATGAGGAATGGATGGAAAGAGCATAACAAACAGCAGCCAACAGAACATACATCTGTATAAATTAGTAATACTAGTTTAGAACAGCTACAGTCAATATTTTTAACAACGGATCTCATGACTGCTTGTATGTGAAAGAGGTCACTATTGATAATAATTCCCTAAGGAGTTCTTAGATACCAAAACCAAAGCTAAAAGAGAAAATATTAGACCTAAATTTGCCAAAAAAACTAATTAATGTCGTAATGTCTCTGTAACTGCTGGTAGTGTGAATAAGCATGCTAACAAGTTCACCGCCATACTGTAGGGTGTAACTTAGGGTCAGTGTTGTGTTCACAACTTGTTTCAGCTAGCCCCAATTGGAAAAAGACAAAAACTGTTGCAGGTTTAAGATATTTGGTCTGGCTTCTTTGGGTGCTATGTATGGGTTTGAAAACCACCAGTGTTGGGCGTCCGGATAGCACAGTTGGTAGAGCGGGCGCCCATATATAGTGGTTTACTCCTCGACGTAGCAGGCCCGGGTTCGACTCTAACCTTTGCTGCACGTCATATCCTCCTCTCTCCCCTTTCATGTCTTCAGCTGTCCTGTCGAATAATAGGCCTAAAAATGCGGAAAAAAAAGATAAATTCACCGGTCTTACCCCTTGACATGACATGATGTGAGATGAAATGTAAATGACTGTTGTGTCACACATTGAGTACTGTTTCACCAAGGGTGGCTGCAGGGCTCAACACTAAAACCTACATAACATGACATTTTTGCAGATTTGTAAAAATTAATACCACGCTAGAGGAGCCAGATTGCTAGAGGCAATGTTGCAAACAAACAAGCAAACTAAAGCAGGTCTCAAATTCTGTAATTCCCTGTTGCCACAAGAGCAGAACATTATAATACATCTTGGAGGGGTTGCTGACAATGTCAACACGACAAAAAGCAAAGCAACTGTCAATAAATGGCACAAGACACCCGCTAATTAAATTAACACCCAATCATAATTATGACGGAGACACTGTAGAACATGTTTACCAATCAGCAGATGTCATTGGTTTCTGTGGTCCTGTTATCTTTTAATGTTCCAGCACCTAAATGGGAACTGCCAAACCCATGTTGCACATCAAAGTCAGGTCTCAAGTAGTACTACTGCTATGAGAGAAAAAGTTAAATGGGTGTATTTTTAGATTATTTTATTTGTAAAATGGTTTGTGTTTCTTGAGATATAGATATATATATATATATATATATATATATATATATATATATATATATATATATTTTTTTTTTTTTGGTTTAGCTAGAACTCTTCACTCCCTAATAACTAAACAACAAAAGTGAAATCAGCAAATATTACAAAATGCTATGTTCTTTACTAAATATGCCAGCCACTTATGTCCAAGAGTTTCTAAATAATGGTTATTACCACTGCCTCTGAATGAGCAAACTATTCAATTTGTCATATCAGTACTCATGTTGCAGCAAGTAATTCACTGGTTGAGACTGTGATGGACAATAAATAATATCCTTTTTCCTAACCAAAATTAATTGAAAACAAAGCCAGGCTCTAAGCCATCAGTGCACAATTGGAGACACCAGAGGACACCAGGCCCAGCTACCCACCTAGCTCAAGAGAAGACACCCAGCCGGACACCAGTTAAACTCACATGAGGTCAGGTAAGGCTGACATCCTTTCTCTGACATAAGAAACCAATGGTACTCAGTGTATGTTGCAACCCTGTGCCACAACACGATCAAAACCCAATGTCAAAGTCAAACAAGCTGCTCCCGAAAATCGCATTTACTGCATTGTACATGATGCAGTTTTGCTAAACAGTGTAGCGTCTTCTCTTAACCCCTTCACCTGTACTTTTGCTCTAGCAACTATCTTTGCCTGCTTCTTAGCATATGTGAAAAACATGAAAACCCCTTGGCAAACTTTCAAGAGAAAAATTCTCAAATATGGTTGTAGCTATCATTCTTGTATCTAAAAAAACAATCTTCCTTCCATGTTCCTACTGAAAGAACTCTCCTCAAAGGGGTAAGAAATAGATATCTTTGTACATTAATTCACTATCGTCCCCTAATGCCCCAACATCAGTCATGTATACAAATGTATCAGCTTTCAGCATACTAAAACACTCCCTATGTACTTTATTATAGAAATAGAAACATTATAGTGTCAATTATATGTATAGAAGGATTTGAACATTATTGCGATTTTGATATTGATAGCTTACCTTCATGATTGTCCAATGATGCCAGTATCCAAATCCTTTTCATGTAGTGCAACAGCGTTTTCAACCTCTTCCCCACAGGAAGCTGCAAGTTAGAAGCAACATTTCTCCATCATTTCCTAATACTTTTCATGTTCAATATGTGCATAAAGAGTTTACAACTGCACACATTGCAACTCTGTCTCACAGTCATCGCACTTAATACATACAATTTCTTTTGACGAGAAGATGCCCCTTGTGAACACTTGGAGTCTCAAAAAAATGAATTAATTTTAAATGCATTTAGTTGGAAAGACTCAGTTCCCCAAGATAACGCCCATCGTCAACATGAACTTGTTGTCATGTAAATACTTATTCTGCTGTTTATGATCAGCCTATGTGATATTTCCAAACAGATTACCTGCACCAGTGTATGGTTGGTCAGGCGGTGAAGGCAAAAAAAGGACTTGATGTTGCTCCATTGTCTAATGTTGAGCCCAGTTGTTTTCAGCAGTGCAATTGGAGCTGCATAATCAGTGCAGAAGAGCTTGAGGAAACAAAAGTCTTTCAAAAAGCGCTTGGCTATACCGTTTTGCATGTGTGCTCACTGCAGATGACAACAACTACAGCATGGCATTATCAACACTGAATAGACCATTCACTCGAAAAAGGCTCCAAACTCTTGCTTTTATAACCCATAGCTCCTCCTAATACAGGTAACACCACTTACAGTTTTTTACAATTGTTATGACAGATTTTTCAATACTTTTAACAATTTTCCAAAACTCTTAACACAGTTAGCACTACATCCGCATGTGTAAGCTATACTATTAACACATTTCTTGTTGCTTTAACACATAATGCATACAATTAACACAAATTTAAAATGCTTAAACTCCTTTTACACACAAGCTCAAACAAGACCAAAACAATAGATTTTTACTGCCAAATTTACCAATGCTTTAACACTGTATGTCAGAACAGATAACACCATGTTCTAAACCTAACCTTACAGGCTAAAGCAAAAGTGAACAACTATTCATATTGTGAATTGAAAAACAAATATATTCCCTGTATTTTATTCCATTGCTAATAAGAAACAACTTATTGAAGTTATGCAATTGTTGAAATCACAGCTGATTCCCATCTGGGAAGCACACTCAGGTGTTGAGGTTCTTTCAATCACATGAACATATGTTCTAAAAGAGGACTTTTTGGGCTGGTCTTGGCTGGAAAAGGAACAATTTAGAGCAACACAACAAAAGTTTTAGGACAAGGGAGACCAGGACAAGGGAGGGAGAAGAGTGGGGCAAGGTAGAAGGAGAGGAGTGGGGCAAGGTAGAGGGAGAGGAGTTAGAATGCGTGGTGGCGCTCAAAGAAGGACCAGAATTAGGGTAACTAATCAAATAAGAGTTCCTATCATTGACCACGTCATAAACCACTGGCTATCATACAGAGAGGCTGGTGAACAAGTACAGCCAAATATCAGCCTGGACACAGTGGCATCTATTGTCCGTATTTTCAGAGAAACCAACAGGTAGGATATTGTTTCTCCTACAGCAAAGTATAAATACTGTAAAATTACCATTTACAGTATTAGAGTGACTTTATGCCTGGTAACATTCAGTCCCCAGGAAAGTCCTGAATGAAGAACAGAACTTGCTATTGTCAACATGGTGATTGCTGACAATGAAATAAAACTGAAGGACATTCAGTCCAGAGTTGTAGAGGACAACCTTGTCTTTGGGAACATTGCAGCAATCAACATAACATCCATTTCTCGGACTCTAGCTAAACACAGAGTCCGAATGAAACAACAACTATACAAAGTTCCTTTTGAAAGGAACAATGAACGCATCAAAGAACTCCGTCACCAATACGTCCAGGTAAGGTTATGCAATACAATCATTACTGTAAACTACTCTATAAACTTGGAGTACATTAGGACATACAGTAGATATACAGTACAGCACAGCAGTTATATACACTGTGTCTAATTACTTTCAGAGAGTCATGGAGTTAGAGGCCAATCAAGTCCCACATGAAATTATCTATGTTGACGAGGCTGGCTTCAACTTGGCGAAAAGGCGTCGCCGTGGGAGAAACATAATTGTGCCGGGCCAGAGAGGAGCCAACATCACCATGTGCGCCGCAATCTTCAACAATGGTGCACTCCTGC
This sequence comes from Etheostoma perlongum, assembly GCA_026937815.1. Classification (NCBI taxonomy): domain Eukaryota; kingdom Metazoa; phylum Chordata; class Actinopteri; order Perciformes; family Percidae; genus Etheostoma; species Etheostoma perlongum. The sequence continues at coordinate 12,288,541 of CM049386.1, forward strand.
CTAAATGTGAGATTGGCCCCTACAACACCGACCGCCTTCTTCTGTTTTTAGAAGACCTGCACGAAAGACTGGTGCCAGAGGTAGAAAGGGGGCAGGTGGGAGACCACTTGCCAATATATGTGATCACATGGGACAATGTGGCATTCCACTATTCCCGTACGATCACAGCCTGGTTAGACGCCCATCCAAGGATGATGTCCAATTTCCTTGCCCCTTACTCTCCTTTCCTCAACCCCATTGAGGAGTTTTTCTCAGCCTGGAGATGGAAGGTATTTGACCATCGTCGACATGACCAAATGTCCCTCCTGGATGCAATGGATGCTGCATGCCAAGACATCACAGCTGAACACTGCCAGGGGTGGATAAGGCATGCAAAAAGATTCTTCCCACGATGCCTTGCCAGAGAAGATATCAGGTGTGATGTGGATGAGAACATGTGGCCAAATGCAGAAGACCGAGCACATTAGAAGATTACTTTTTTTTATTATTCTGGTGTTCTTTCTGTTTGTATATCTTGCAGTAACGTCCTTCTGCAAATAAAGTCTTTACTGCAGCAATTCTGTCTTTTTTCATAAAATGTACATTCTATAAAGCTACTCTGAGATGGTAATTCATTTTTTGTATTGAATTTCTTCAACAAAAGAAACAAAATGCATGTGCAAAACACAATCTATGATCAATACAATATACTGTGTATTTTAAGGGCATACCTGATACATCTAAAATAATGCAGTTTCTGTAATGTTAGCTGATGATAGTGTTTTTTTGTCATTGTGTTATGATTGACTAAATGTTCCTGTTGGAGGAGAACATGTGTTAGTGTTTGGAATAATTATTTGATTTTGAAACATGTTTGCAGTGTTTTGTTAGACATAGTGTGTTGTGTTAGTGTATTATTGTATTTTGAAAATTAGTTTTGGAGTTTAGTTTACAATGTGTGATTTTGAGCATGAAATTAAGCGTTTTGCTAATTGTGTGTTTTGGGTGTGTTGGTGCGTTAAGAGTTTAGGAAACTTGTTAAATGTATTGTAAAATCTGTCACAGCAATTCTAAAAAACTGTAATCATCAATTAAGTCAATTAAATCAATTAAGTCACAGAAGTTATGTTATGTTTCTAAAAACATATATACCATGATTTAACAGTACATTAATCTTAGTAAACATATCAAACAGATTAAAACTCCAAAACTATAGTTTACTTATAAAAACATCATAACCCCCCTCTACCTGTCCCACACTTGGCGCATTCCCCCAGGAACAAATAGCCAAATAGGTACAGTGTGGTTTGCCAGTCCCTGGGTCTGAAACTGAAGATGATCATGTGCTACAGGTAAGAGATAAACTGAACTAAATAAAGATGTTAAATCAAAATCTGTGTAATATTTTCTGAATTAGAAGAGTCACGTGATTGGCTGGACGAAGATGGCAGCTTAAAGCGTAGGTCCTGACCCAACCCTGCCAAATACTTGTGTTATATGGTTCCAACTTTGATATTTTACCACTGTGTGCTAGTCAGAATTACTTAAAACAGAATGGCAACAAGGGCAGAGCACAACGCAGCGATACTGATGCCATTGCAGAGGTACTGCTGGGTAAGCAGAAAACGTCTTTGAACCACGCTTCTCTCAGATTCAACAGGTGGGAATCGACAATGATGAGAAGCGAACTGCTTTTCATGCTCAGCTAGTATCTCTGGCTGCAAGCCTTTGGCTCTATCAGATGAGAAATCTGAAAACTACCGTGGAAAGCGACTCAAGTAATGTTAACGAGATGGACGAGAAGCTGGCAAAAACAAAGAATGCAATATCTGCATTGTCGGGCTGGAAAGCTCCAATGCTATTCAGTATCTCTCGCGCTCTCTGCCTAAATGGCTCCTGGACTTAGCAGATGTTCAGATCAAGATTTTGAGAGCCCACCAAATTTACAGAATTTAATTTCTAAATAAAAAATGACAAAAAATATTTTCTGAATAAGAAGCAATACAAAATGAGTGATGTTTTGCAAACATCTTACAAACACCCAAAGTATCAGTCAATGCATATTACTAAAGAGCAGACACTTTAATGCTGCCTGTGAGATGAGTGTGTACTTGGTGTAGAGGGCATATGTATTCCAGGGATCTAGTCAACGAAGCAGGTTACCTTGGGAGCTGTGGATTACCATCTTGTATATTGCATTTGAATTTAGTCTCCTTCTTCTTTGAGGTTTAATGGCAGCTAGCATCCCTGTAGTTGCATTCCTGCATCTTCTGGTGCTTTCTGCCCAGCACCCTACCTCCACACTCCAGAGTAGCATTCGTTCTTGTGTCCTATACATTACTCTGTCATGACTTCCTTCACTACTGCATTTTTTCCTGCATACGCTCTATGGTTTCAGAATCTTGTTATTCTCAAAAAAACAGTTTTGACAATTGAAGAATGTTCTTTAGATTAGTGTCCAAATCTCAATCTGGTCTGTTTACGGTGTTCTAACCTGGTTACTTTCCTGGTTCTTCTTATAAATGACTTCCCCTTTGTGTCACGCTACTCTTGAGTAATTTCCCTCTATGCTTTTCCCCCTCTTTGAAAGTGTAATCTTTACTTCTATATTTCCATTAATGAGCAGCATGTTTCCAAACTTTCTTATTTCCCATAAGGATTCAATCATTCTCTTGCCTGTTTATTGTGGCTTTGAAACAGCTATAAAGATATGAGGTCAAGCACTAATTGCAGTACTACAAAACTATGTATTGCTCAGTTTCAGAAAAGTTTCTCAATGTTAAACAAATTCAGAAAGAGTTTCTTTCTGTCAACAAATGTCCATTCTTGTACATTACATAATTATTTACATCATACAAAACATTCATGTGTTATAGGGCCAGGTTTGGCACAATTCACCACCCAGTTCCCCCCCTAAGAGTAAGACAAATGTACAGTTGCTTCCTCTCAGGTTCAGATTGTATTCTTTTCAGCTTAGCAGGGCTTGGCTTTTATCTTCAGTGTGTTGCATCCCTTGTATTAGCCTGAAAGTAACTGCCTGGGATTCAGAGCTGTTCCTTGGACATACCAAAGACTTAACAGAGGTAAAGGAAATACCTAATTCATAATTTCTGGATTTGACAGAGTCATAATTTGTGCATTTGAACATGTCAGAGTTAAAGGTGCTTTGACCTCACTGAAGTGAGACATGATGGCCCGCAGACCCCCAAGATCTGTGACTGTGGCCATGGCTGGACCAGACCACACCACATGATTCCCATGCTCATTACCTCAGCATGGTAGGTGGCTAGCCATCTGCAATGTTAGTGTCTCTGTACATGTTTCTGCTCTGGAGGCTCATGGTATTCTATATCTATTATGCATATATTATCCAACACGGTTCAGTTACACCTACAACCCCATCTCAGATCTACTGACAGGATTTACTTAGCTATGTGGCCATAAACCGTCAAGATTTTTTTTGGGATCTACTTGCAACAGATGCAACCGTTAATCTTCCTCCTGGGGTCCCATTCAATAAAGTAATTGTATGGGACTATGTAAATCAAATAAAAGAGAAGATATTACTCATTTATACAAAGTACACATATAACAGGTAATTGAATAAAATCAAAGATAAAGTACTAGTCTGTAATATAATGAGCAGTACTGCAGCATACACATAACTACGAACTCTACAAATACAACATAGGACACATCCCCATTGTATTTGTCTTAAACTATAGAAAACCATGTATCAGTACGAGAAGCCTGAAAGCTATCTATGACTCAACACTTCAAACACAGTTGCTGTTTTAACTATTTTTTATATATATATATATATTTATGGATTTTATCTTTTATCAAAATATATATATATATATATATATATATATATATATATATATATATATATATATATATATATATATATATATATATTTTATCTTTTACTTTTCTGTTTTTGTCAAAATGTATGGATTTACAAAAGTATGTGTTGAATTAAAAAAGCCTCTCAATTCTAGTTGTATGGTTTCATGCAGCATATTTACTGTTTCATGCTGTATTTTACTATTTTGTTTTTAATTTGTAAACTGTGCTGCCACAACTCTTAACTCACCAAACTATACTGATAAAATACATAGATTAAATATTAAGTGAACTTTTATAATCATGCAATTCCATGCATGTGCTAACTGTTGTACTTCTCACACTGTACATCTCAGATGGTAAACGTCATGCCATTAGTGAACCATCTAAAAGTATCACTAGAGGGCAGCAGAGGACATATTATGCAACACAGCCACACATGTATGTGCTTCACTTAACTGACAAGCCAACATGTGAAGATGAACTAGATCCAGATGTGTTACAACTGCATTTTTTTTAATGACATTTTAATTTCTTTCTTTTATTTAAAAAAAAGATGGTCTGATGATAGATCTCTCCTGAACGGATTAAATATTTTAAAATACTCTTTTTTTATCTGTTTAGTATATTTGTAAACATTTTCATGAATATATCTGTTCCTCTAAATCCAGAAAACTGACCACTTTAGTCTGCCCCATGCCTGCACACTTCCACCACAACCTGTTGGGGGATGAGGACGACTGTGAGGTAGGAAACGGGGGGGGGGTCATCAGGAAGTTGGAATGTGGGACCCTGTGTGTGATGTGATTGTTAGCAGAAACGTGTCAGCCCCAAGTCCACCGCCACCAACCCTGAGCCCACAGTCATGCTCGGGTTGTGAAAGTAGAGCTCTGTACGTGAATATCCGTGCACGGATGTGTGTCTGCGTATACACACGGTATACCTCTAAGCCCTGCACTGCTATGGAGGCCCAGATACCTTATCATTGCCTTTCTAGTGGAACAAGGGTAAACTCACTCACAAAGTCGAGGGTGAAGGGATGGAGGGGAGTAAAATGACTCTGGGCAGGGGGCAGACCACAGGCCCATGTGTGGCCATGCTGCGTGAAACCAGCTGGATTAGGAAGGAGTTTACAACTCTCCATCTTTTAGAAAAGGTGTGTTCATACTCCTCAACAGACAAGTGACGCATCAATCGGTATACGTCTCTTTCCAGTCATCATATTACACTAACCTGCAGTTTTACCATTGTTTCTTCATAATGTCCTTCGCTTTTTGTCCCAATGCTGTAATGCTGCCTGTTCCTATACGACAGGTCAGAATTTCAAACACAAAACTATATGACACACGTTGTGTTATGCTGCTGCTGGTTTTGATATATTTTAGATCAAGGGGTTGGGCTTGAAAGGTGCAGCCTGTAGAACAGTATTGGCTTCTATAGTCATGTAGTTACATTGTCTCAAAAGCAACATAACTGTATCAACACAAGAATGACTCACCATATTCCTTTGTTTATGTTTTAGAAATTGTTCATTAAATACACTCCGTGCTTGTGTTAGACCCATTATTACTGTAGAGTGCAAATGAAAACCCATTGCAGGCAGGAATTAATATATGTATACATTGTTTAACTAAAGAGACTTCAAATTCATACTTATTTTGTCATATTAGGTGACTCCTTAGTGCCACCTGGAAAAAATCTAGCCTAAAAAAATGCAATCTTTGCAGCTTTTGTTTTCCTTCTCTCCCTCTTTCCTCTTCTCTGGCTCCTGCGAGCCAAACTGTGGATGGGTTTTCAGCCACAAACCTCACAGCTGGTCTCTGGTGTGGAGCATCTGGGCGGGCTCCCCTCCCTGACCCAGGAGTCCTGGTTGGACTGGTGGTTAGCCACACCAGCACTTTCACCTGCCTGACTGCTAAAGTCTCACCAGACTTTAAGCAGCTCTAAGCGGTAACAACAGACCCCACACTCAATACTACTGGACAGCCAGGAGGTAGGTAAGTATATTTAGTGTGTGTGTGTGTGTGTGTGTGTGTGTGTGTGTGTGTGTGTGTGTGTGTGTGTGTGTGTGTGTGTGTGTGTGTGTGTGTGTGTGTGTGTGTGTGTGTGTGTGTGTGTGTGTGTGTGTGTGTGTGTGTGCACTAAAACCATGGTTGTTTCCTTGTAATCCTGCAATCCATTTTTATTCCCCTTTTTTCACCTGCTGCTTCAACCTAATATTCTATTTTCTGGCGCCTTGTCAGTTGCACCTGGATGAGTTGGATTTGTAGTTCTTCAAGAGGAACCTATCGTGCCACACATGCTTTTATGGACACTGTTTGCATCCAGTGGTGGTTTGATTTCTAATGCTGCAGATTTACAGTCTAGCCAGAGCAGCAGTGGGACTGTTTAATGCCACCGGTCAGCGTACTGTTGCTAACTGACTTCATTGTATGTCTTCCAGGCTACATTTAGATTTTATGTTTCAGAGTGAATAGTAATTAGCCAGCATGGTCACGCAACATGTTGAGATTTATTTATTTTAGAAGTGAGGACAGGTTTTATGTACTTTACTGTGTACATAACAGGTTCTTGGAGAAACTATAATATACAATAGAAAGGGTTTTATTACATGTTTTTTTTTTAATGTAGAGAAAGTTATTCACAAATGCAGTTTTTTCTCTGCCTTATATTTTAATCAGCTACATCATTTTGCTACCAAACACATTAAGTGATAAAAAAAAAATTATAGAATGCTACATTTTTAATTTTTAAGGTCAGTCACAGTGTACATTTTTAAAATGTAAGTTTGGGAGCAGTTTGCAAATAGAAAGTGTTTTGTCTTATTTGGGGTAAACGAAGATATAATCTTGGGATGTACGACTGTATGTTTGTAGTTTGTTAAATTGTGTGTGTTGCTATGATTGTATTTTCCTGACGCATGGACCTCCTTGTAGCTTTGTGGAGCAATTGTTTTTCTCTGTTCTTTTTTTTTACATGTATTGTATTAGGTAGCATTAGAATTCATCTGTTTAGTTTTTTTTTGGAAAGTCTTAAATTTGCTCGTATGTGATTTCCCAACGAGGCATTTACTCAACTAAAGGTGATTTGTTTATGACGTGCAATTACTGTAAAAGTGTGTCTTGTTTTATTAAGTTCAATCATTACTGCATACACTGATGCGCGGATCATTGAGGAATTTTCAATGTGATTTAATACGAATAATATCAAAAAGCTATTTAGTTTTACTCTGTAATTGTTGGATTAAATTTACCTTTATATTGCACGCTTATTTTAATAAACTATCATGTTACATGTGCCTTTCTTTTTTGTAAAATAGTTTTTCTGTTTTGGCTGATCAGTCATCCGTTACTGGAGCAGAACAGACTTCAACCAATCAGGGCCGATTTATTTTACACTGCTTGTGTAATTTAACATCCATTTTCTCGCTCTTTTTTATTTTTTTTATTTTCTTGCCATAGAATGTAACTTAATGTGCTATTACACTCATAAGGGGAAATCTTTTTTTTAACATTTAATTATTTTCTTTTAAGTGCTATTAAATAATTTACAATCTCGGTTTATTATAGGTTTATCGCCAGTTTATTAACAAATACGTTTTATAAATTGACTCACGTGTCTATTTGGTGTGACACCTCTCTAAATTGTTTTAGAGGCCAACATTACGGATTTGTTTTGTCTGTCAAGCCAGTTTGACAGTTTTTTAGATTCCGTTTGCATGACGCACTGTTAAAAAGCTTTAAGGTAATTACTGCAGTGTGAAGCTTTCATGCTGCACCTCTGCATCCACACCATCTGTTTGTTTTAAATGATCAAAACGTTGCATTTTGGGCTTTTTTTTAAATCACATGCTCATTAGGCTTTCTATCAATTTCCACGTGTGGTCATTTCCTCTTAAATGAGTTTCACTACAATATCTCTCCTACGTGAGTTGTCATGTCAGTTAGTAGGCCTTATGGCTGAAACAGAACCATGAAAAAAAGCATATGATGACTATATCGATTTATAGTAAACTGATTATCAAGTTGGATTATTCTTAACTTCCAATATGTCATAGACTTATTAGTGATAGATTCCAACTGTAGTATATCGACCTTTGCATTATATTGGCCTTACAACGTCAGACTGAAGTTTTCAGCTCGGGACATTTAATCTATTGACCCTAACGGTATGCCCTTTTTTGATTGTTGATGGGACGATTGCCTTTCTTCTTTTATCGCTATTCGGGGTTTCCCTTTCAAATAAATTCAGCTTTTCCTTCGCTTTCTTTATTTATCTCTATATTTCCAAACATGAGGGTTATGTTGGCTATTGTCAAGCAATAACGCTGTAATATAAAACAATGTAGGCCTATAGCTACAACCAATAATCATACGTGTTCAAGGATCTTGGGGCCAAATTTGATACGTGTATTCTATTAGTATTTACACGTTGCAAACCATATTATTGCAATATAAAAGTGTTCTGTAGCCATAATCAAGTTCTGAAAAGCTAATAGGTTAGTACAGTAATGGAGAAGCATGCCATTAGGACGTCCTTCGGAACCCTGTGTGCGTGTGTTTCTGCGTGCGTGCGGTTGCAAAAGTGAGAAAAAGAAAGTTTCCCTATACCTTACAAACTCAGCTAAATATTTAAAACTTTTGCAAATTGCGTGTGATATTGGTTAGCTTCGTTTTGTTTCAGCCCACTTCAGTAAATGTGTTTTTTGGTCAGGGTCAACATTTGCCATAAGCTTTGGAGGGAATCGTCCAGCTATCCAAATTAATTAAAATGTACTTTTGCTACCTTTTCCAGGAAAATATTGTTGGACATAAGCTACCATCCCCAATATCTAAAAGATTAATTTAGATGTTATATATAATAAAATAGTTATTTTAACTGCTATACCCCAAAGCTGCTTTCGACACCAGGCTCGCTTATGCTACTATTCTATCATTACTCCGCGTTTCAGTCCCCCCCCCCCCCCTCCCCCGTCATATCTACTCAAGAAGTGTTAGTAGCCTAGTATTGACAGCTTGATAATGGGCAAACATCCATCTCATACTGTGTCTCTGTATCACGCCGAATGATGGCGAAATTGACTCTGTGGGCGCGTGCGTAATCAGATCACAGCCTAAATGGGATGGTAAAATTTAAAACCACTAAGGCTGATTACCTTCCAACACAACTGAGTGGATATTTTTCTGTTACCCACATGCGTCTGCTTGCGTGTCTAACCAGGCGCTGTCATTGCAAACATAGCTCCATAGGTTGTGATCTCTAGATGATGCCAGAATATGAAGACCAGTGAAATGGTTGTGCTGACTAAACCTGTGTGACTGCCCCAGGCCCATATCTTACACCTACTGCCCCAGGCTTGTGTTTTTACTGTGGGGGCAAATATATCCAATTCCGACCTAATTGCGTCTTTTTAGCCTCCTACTCTCAACCGCGGAAGCTGTTCTGTGCAGGGAATGGTTCAAGGTTCATACATAGAATTTCTTGAGCTAACGGTTAATTGGTCTTATTGTTAATTACCCACTAACAGACACTAACAGAACCACAGGCAAACACGTATGCTCAATTAATCAATTAATCGTAATAATTTCTTCGGCCATAAGCAGAGACAACATGTTAACCCACACTATCAGCACATCATCAGAAGTTTATTAAGCCGCTTGTTTAATAAACTTGATCCAATATTGTCTGGAGGCTATGACTGGCGTAATGGCGCATGAAGGAGCAAATATCAAATGAATTCCTTCTACCAGACTGGGATTATTGAGAGGTTTGAGAGAGGAACTGGGGTGGGTGCCTTGAAGGGATTATTTTTGGTGTAGAAACCAATGCTATTCCTGAGCAGACTGCTCCCCCATCACCCCCACCCCATACGTCGCGAACTCTGCTTCCGCTTCGCACGATTGGCCATTGATGCGCACTGGAGGGTTGGAGAGGGAGCGCGCGCGATAGAGAGAGAGGAGGCGTAGAATTGACAAGGCAGAGACTGGGAGAGAGAGGAGGGGAGAAGGGAGAAGGAGGTGACGGACCTGTTCCTCTGGGACTCGGCTACAGATTACTACTGCTAGGTGCTATCGCCGGGCTCGGCTCACAAAACGCTCTTCAGCTGTAAAATGCGCGATTAGGCACCGAGCTTTGCCTTGAAGCTGTCACCGAGCTCCGCGAGGGTCTTCACGGTCGCGGCTCCGCTTGTAGGAAATCTGGACTAAGTGAGAGAGGGGGGGAAAGAAGCCTTCATGGAGATTCTGCGCAGCTTCGTTGAGCAAATCGCCTGGATTATCTGATTTGTGAAGGGATTTGAACATTTTAAAGTCGAAGACTGTGTTTCTCTGTTGGCCAACACCAGACCACGACGTGTTTTTGTTTTTAGGTAAGCTGATCCCGCTCTGATCCCGCTCTGATCCAGCTACGTGTATTCATTGTTGCAATTCATTGAAGTATATGTTGCAGGAACCACTGCTCTCTGCAGAAGTGACACTGTTTTAGTGTAGATGGTTGTTTTTTAGGCTTCATTGTGTCCTGGGCGTCACTATGTCGCGATTACAACAATAACGCTCATGTCTTTTGGTCGGGGAGCATGAATAGGAAATATTGTTTTCTAAAAGTGAGGGGGCCCTGGGGCTTCTTCAATGTTCCGCCTTATTTTCCCAACATAAGCCAGCAATCATACTCTTAATGTGAGCAATTCTATAGACTGTGCACTTCCACCTAATTCAAATAATCTCTGTTCATTTCTCAAAATAAGGCTATATTGGTGACAAGCATCTTGACATATATACCAAACCTGTTGCTGTTACACTGAAAACATTCAATTTTAAAATCAAATTGGTGTGTTAATATGCTATCTTTTAAGTCTACTTTGATGTTTCATGTTAGTTATTAGTACAGCACACACTTCCGAAAATTTGTAGATTACCTTTAATGTCAAAACATAAAGCTCATCTCTGTCTGTCTGTATATAGAAACATACTCAAATCACTGTAACAATGTTAATAAGCAGATCCAGTCTCACGCACTGACATCCTTGTTTGGGTCTTACAGCTGGAACAGTAGTTTTCGTTGCTCCGGTCATGGCGGACCAAGAGGAGACTTTTGCCATTCAAAACTCTCCTGGTGGCTCGGATTCAAGAGAAGTGCAGACCGACAATAAATCAGAGAAACAAAACGGGGCATCAAGCAAATCCCCATCATCACAGACAACTTACATTCAACAGGTCAGTATCAGTCGGTCTGTAGGCCTCAGTGTCCCTGCTGCGAGCCGTGGCTGCTTCCACTCACTTATGGGGTCCCTGTAAAAAATAAAATATTAAAATATATATATATATATATATATATATATATATATATATATATATATATATATATATATATATATATATATATATATATAAAGTAGGCCTATTTATAACCATCCGAACAAGTAGGTTAACTATATTGTCATTTGGGGTGTTAAAATGTAGTCTACACGAACTGTTAAAGAAAATATCTGCCAATGTGTTGGAGTATTTCTACCAATTTGACTTATTCTAAAGTATATTTATACAAATATAACTTAATTTGGATCTTTAGTCTGTATTAGTGAAATAAACTGTCTCATTGCGTATAGCTCAAAGAAACTAATTTTAGAAGAGTAAAACATCAGAAAAGTTTCCAAAAAAATTTAACTTGTTTTTAGACTAGATTTTAGAACTGAATATAGGACGAATACATTCTATAGGAATATAAGTTAACTCTTGCCTTATTATACTGCATAGGCCTAGTTTGTTTAATTGTGTTTTATAAGTGTCCAACAGGTTTAAGACTATCATTACAGAGTAGATCTTAAATACGTAAATAATCAAGGGTTACATTGCCCTACATTATTTATTGTTTAGACTTAAATTGATAATTGCAATATGTATTTGACTGTCATTTATTATTTCCTCTTTGGCAACTTTTGACCAACTCAGAACGCCTCAAAACCATGTTTGACATATCTGTGTAAAATTGAAGTTATATGCTTATTGCAGCAATCCGGTGAGCCCTTTGGGCACTAATATACTTTATTTTGAAGGGAATGGAGGGAATAAAAGTTTACCTGCACGAGAGGGAACTCTGGACAAAGTTTGACGAGGTGGGGACGGAGATGATCATCACCAAAGCCGGAAGGTATGACAATATGAAAAAAAAGTATTTATCATTATTATGACGGCAAGCCACTAATCTTAAGAAGGGGGGGTGGGTGGTATTGATTGCATGTCTGTTTGCTCATGAAGTTGGACGGAATCATTTTCAATGAATAGTACGTAGGTCTAGAATTAAAATGTACTATAGCTTATTGGCCTGGCTGGATTTATTGTGTGTGTGTGTGTGTGTGTGTGTGTGTGTGTGTGTGTGTGTGTGTGTGTACTGTATGTATTTAGAAATATACAGTGCGAGGAACCACACAGAAAACACAGAGCATCTGGCGGAGGCTTTAGCGCTCTGCAACATCACCCGCACATATAGCCTACATTTTAGTCCGGGTGGCCTTTTGGGAGATAATGCAATACCATCGACCAAATAGAGAGAGAGAGCAAAATGTCCTACGGTGTAAAATCCTGTTGAGTTTGAGTCTGTTTTACTCAACATTTATTTAAATTCAATAAAATAAAATAATTTCAGGAACATGTGTTCTGCCTTTTGCAAACGCTGTGTGTGTGTGTGTGTGTGTGTGTGTGTGTGTGTGTGTGTGTGTGTGTACGCAGACACTTAACGTGACAACACTTTTGCAGCAACATGTTATGCAGGGACCGTACATGTGTCTCGCTGTCTGCTCCACAGTTGCCCTCAGACTACATCCTGTCAAAATAGCGCTCGTGAACTTATATGCATGATGACCGCTAGTGTCTGCTCATGTCAAAGTGGCCGCTGGCTCACATGTGGGTTGCCATTATAAATGAATGCATACTTATAGTTTAACAGCAACATTTCAATGTGCTTTCCAAAGCGGACAGAAGCCAGTTATTGTCACACATCTGGATAAAGTCTACATTATATTACCGTCAGTCATTTCTCTCCTGTGTTTGGTCTGAAATGATGTTACACAGCAGCAGCTCCTCTTCGTCCTCCTCAATCCTTCCTTTTGGCTCGTGAGACTGCTCAGGCTGACTCACATTATGTGTTTTTTTGTTTTGTTTTTTTACAATATGACAGCTACCAAATATCCAATATGATTTACTAAACGGATCCAGCAAAAACATCTGGCCCGCAGGTCCCTCTCAGAGCCAACGCCGGCCATGTAAAGTTGTTACCTCTGTCTACCTCTCCAAACCAAATCAACATATTTATTTGACATGTTTAACGATCAAACGTGACCTGCCTGTATGCATTATAATATTGCTCGCAAATTGTAATAATTATAAAAAACGAAAAGAAAGTCATAACATTGTTTTGAAAACACGTTTGTTTTCATTCAGTTTTGGAAAACTTGGCAATGCATGCTACATTGGGTGTGCATTTTTTCCTCTACCGAGCAGAAAATCACTAAAACAAACCACAGCCTATGTCGCCTTCTTTTTCTACTGTCTGACAGAAATACGACATAGCGCCATAAACCGTGTTTTTCCCTTTACAGGCGAATGTTTCCCAGCTTCAAAGTCAAAGTCACGGGATTAAACCCTAAAACTAAATATATTCTCCTGATGGATGTTGTTCCTGCGGACGACCATCGATACAAATTCGCCGATAACAAATGGTATGTAAAATCTAACACACACACAAACGAATTTTTGAGGACTTTTTCTTGCACTTTCAAACGTTTCTTAAATAGGCAGGACATTTTCAAATAATGGGGGTTGTTGTTTTGAGGGTCGCAGCTACTCTCTGGAGTTTATTCCAACGGGACATTTTGTATTTTATCCCTGATGGATGAGAATCGGAAGTGAAGATATTATTCAACAGAGAATTAGGAACTGTGTGCATTCTAGTGCTTGCCAAGAAATGTTGTCAGCGGGGAGAAATGTTTTGCCGGAGCTGTTGAATTAATGTTGAGGACTTTTCCTGTAGCTATACCAGTCTATATGTGTACTGCAACAAGGTTGGTTTTCACAGTGGGGCATTAACAGGGGTTATTTGTTTAGTGTCATGTCTATCTCCCGGAGTCTTGTTTGGGTCAGCGCATTTCAGTGAGGGGATACTTATAGAGGATAATCACATCCCAATACTGCCGATAATGACCTGTCCAAAGCATGTCCTGGAACTAATTCTCCTCTTGATCTAACGATGTTGGAAAACAATGTCTGCCAGCTCTTATCTGACCTCTGACCATCCAAAAACAACTTCTCAGAGTATTCTATATAATTATAAATTCTTGTATTAAAGAGACCTTAATGCAATGTTTTGACTAGGATATAACAAGTAGCAAGAGTGTCCAAATTGGTCTTTATTTTTCTTATTTTAGTCTCCTGTCTTTCTCTCAAATACGTCGCATTCAATTCAGATATCCCTCTGTGTAATTTCAAATGTTGACAATGAAATATTAGCCTAAAACTGATGGGGGTATGTTGTCTAATTAACATTTTACACTAAGAGCACGTCCGCCGACTTTAGTGGCTGCATGGCTGATCCAAGGTGTGACTGTGTTGCTGTGTTGCTGTGTTCAGGTCTGTGACCGGGAAGGCAGAGCCCGCCATGCCCGGCAGGCTCTACGTCCACCCGGACTCTCCCGCCACGGGGGCGCACTGGATGAGGCAGCTCGTCTCGTTCCAGAAGCTTAAACTGACCAACAACCACCTGGACCCGTTCGGACACGTAGGTGCCTAGGCCTATCAAATATACTATTTAACCAAATGTCTGTGAATGCTAGCCTGGTGCTGCATTGATCAAAGTCCAGGGAATGTATTTTTCACTTGGTGTGTTGCTCAGTGGCACTTCAGCAGGGAGGCTTGCCACTAAAACACACACGTCGATCCCTGTCTACTCATCTTTATCACCTTTTACAAGTGCTGCTTTGCACAGTTGAACTGTGAGTAACGATTATTTTCCTTGTTTAATTTCAAAACAAATACTACGCATTTGTATGATAATCACCCAGCTAAAGTAGACCAAATCAGTGGCGTCAAGGATCAAATAGCTCCACTTGGAAAAAAGACAAAATGTCACAGGGAGCGAACTGTGCAAATGAATGGATTAAATAAATTATGAGTACTATTATTATTATTATTATTATTATTATCATTGTTATTATTATTATTATTATATAATATAGCATTATTTAAATTTTAAAGTTGTAACTTTAGAAAGAGTCCCGCACACTGACCATTACGCAAGCAATAATTTATTCAGGAAATACAACGATTTGGTTTTAGACATTCATCAGGTAAAAGTTGTAACTTTTAAGTTTAGTTTAGTTTAGGTTTTAAGTTGTAGGTGTTTTTGTTAAGACTCTTTGCCCATGCTGTATATTGGAATCATCATTTAACTACTGGCCTTTCATGATTTGAAAAAAATGAAAAAGATACAGCTGCTCCCCTCCTATTGGGTGTGAAAACCAAAACAGAGATTTGCATGATCATGGCTGAATGTTAAGTTAAATTAAAATGCAGTCACTCCTCCACTTCTCCATCACCAGGCTCTAAACTCACCGACGTTGTTAAGTTTTGTTTTTCCCTATTTCCTATTTCCTTTCTTGTTTTAATTCATGCTCTTTCAAATGTTTATCTTTTCAATCCTCTATTTTGTTATAATTCCGTCTTTTGCTCAGATAAACACCAAAGGATACAGTTCCTTATGCGGAGCTTCCTTGAAACTATATTTGCTGATGTTGCAAATTATAACATGTAATGCAAATGATGGTTTTAGGTGTTTGATTAAAAAGAAGTTCCTGTCAATATAATCCATTTTTCTTTTTACTGTCAGAAAAAAAATTATCTCAGAAAAACTATTGACATCGATTTCACAAACTAGCTATGCATTCTTGCATTTAATTCTTTATTGAAAACAATAAAACCCAAAGAAAATGAGTTAAACAACAGAATATTGAATTAGCAGCAAGAAAAATTAAAACAACTGTTTAATTGCTTGATAGACTTGTATCTCTGAGGAATACATAAATAAATGCTTTGCCAAAATGAATCTACATATATAAATGTGTAATTTTATGTAATATTGTACATGTTCTGATTTGAGTATCTGTGATATGTAGAGAAAACTGCTATTTCTGATTCTCAACTAATTTGAAATTAGAATCTTTGTCATCGTTGATGGTAAAGAAAAATAACATATTTGGTTCCAGTGTACTCTTTCTATTGCCCAGGTTGATTATGGCACCCCTAGATGCATTAAAGTTGTAGACCTCCTGGAAGTCAGCGTAGATAAGTAAAGGGGAGTAGTTGGGCATTTCTTTTAAGCAAGAGGCAATTGTACCCCCACCCACCTCTTCCCTCAGCAGTTAGGGACTGGGTATGGTATCCATTTCCTAACCTAAACTCCTCATTATTCTACACTCTCTATCAGGCCTCAGGCCTTTGTGATTCCAGTCTTACCAAAACACAAACATCACTTACTTCATCAACTAATGGGCCTGTTGGCGTCAGGTTTTCATAAAATTCTAAGTTGATGGGCACGCTGAGGCCAAATGAAATGTCTTGTTGTAGAAACGGAAAAGTCAGACAACTAGCTCTTTTACTAATAGGCCTCCTCATTAGAGGAGAAAAACAATTATGAGGTTGGCAAACGGTACATTAATAGTTACTTTAGGAGGTAGGTAAATAATGTGGAAAACACAAGAAATTGAATGAGAGATTATTATAAGTGTTAATGTTGTTAGAGGGATTAAACTGAAAAAGTTTGAAATCTGATGAGGAAAAGGTTTATTTGCTGACCATATGAGCAACACAAAAACATGCAGTCATGTTATAATGTTCTAGTGATAATATGTATTCCAATCATCATTCCTACTGAATGCAGATTGACAACTATTTATAGAGCTACAGGTACTCAGTTTGATGATGAGTCTAAAATGAGACTGCTACACACAGACCCCTCTCTATCCATAAGGCGCCTATATTGGGGTTGTTGCATTGCCAAAGCCCAGCTGGTGAAATGAAACTGGAGCTCTGTTGGAATGTGAGCAGTGTTGTAAATTTTGGGTTAAAGTGCGTTTTTGATCGGTTGCAGTGGTTCCTGGCTTGGCCTCTTTCATGCTGGGAGACAGCACCCTGGGATTCATAAATGAAACGCTGGTGGCTGGCCAGAAATATATTGCATCGGCTTGTTGGTCCAGCTGGTTGAAATAACTTGTAGATGACTTATAATTACTAGCAGTGAGACATGAGACCTAAACATATTGCTGATGTTGAATAGACCCATTTAGGATGGGCCTGAATTGATCGTTTTTCTCTAGAAATGTCTGGTAATTGGACATGCGTCAGCAGACCGAGCTTGCCAACTCAGGCCTGTTGTGAGGAGTCTCCTAGGAAACAAGGGAGGCTGAGCCCAATGGGGCCGGAGTGTTTGTATACAGTTAATTGTCTAGCTTTATTTTTTTATTCAATTCATATATCAATAGGTTGTCTCCTAAATTGTTGTATACCACTAACTTGCAATGGCAAATGCTTTTTGTTGGAAACAGGATTTTGAAATTGTGTAATCAAAGTTTTGAATTAGATGGTGTGTTTATTTTTTGCGGATTAACTTTTGTTGATATACTCAGAGTGACATGACATGGGCATCTCACAGGCACATATATGTTGTAAATGTTTCAAGTATTTGATCAAATCTTGGTCTTAAAGTAATCAAAGGTCCCTTCTCCATACAGCTTATGACAAATACAGTCTGGTTGAGGATAATGCATTTTGAACATGGTTTTATGGTGAAAATGGTTTTATTTAACATTGTAATATGCATGTTAATAAAAAAAAAACTGCTGCAGTTTTGGAAAGTATCTAACTAAGTACATTTACTCAACATACTTAAACACTACTTTGAGCTATTTGTACTTGTGTGTTTACATTTTAAGCCACTTTACACAAATATACTTTTTATGCACTAAATGTATTAGATGGCTACAGTGCAGTTAGTAGTTACTTCAGAAGCATAAGTAGTTAATGAGCTTCACCTTGACAATCTGCAACATTACAGTTCTGCTTACTGAATGCATCAGTAATAATCATCTTTAGTATTGTGTATATAAAACAATACAACACGCTGGAAGGGGCCTCTGCATAAATACTTCTTAAACCAAAACTAGAATTTTTTTACTGTATTTAAATTCCTAAAAATCATTGTTTTTGTCTTAGGTTTCATAAAAAGCTGCAGTTTTTGCTTTAAGCTCCTTCTCAACTCCTGGAATAGTTCTCAGTGTTATTCATCTCCCCCCTCAATTTGCCCCTGCACTCGTCTCCCTGTCTTCCCACACATGTTTTGGCCAGGAGGGTGGAGTGTGAGGATCACACTGTTTACATTTGAATGGCAGTGTGCGATGAGCAATAGATGATGGTGTACAAAGCCTGCTGATCCCAAGGCTCGGGGAAACTCTCTGATGTGGTGGAACTTGAAAGCAAAGGGCAGCGGCTCGGGACCCAAAGTGATCCCTCACTATCATTAAATACTATCATCCAGAGGTTGGGGGGAACAGAGATACAGGGACCCAGGAAGGGCAGCGGCTGGGCCAGGGAGTCGAGGCGTGTGCTGGGGTCCCAGTGGGTGGTCCACGGCTACTCCCCCCCTTCCCCACCCCCTTACTAACACACATACTGGACATCAGCAACCCACACTCCGTGGACCGTGCATGTGCATTTAGATATTTCCACGCAACTTCTAATGTGTCTTAGTGTCAGGCATTTTAAGCTCACAAAACCATGTAGTGTGGTGAATAACGTCTTTGCATTGATTGTTGTGTGGTTTGTCAAAACTTGGACGCATCTCTGCAGACTTCCAGTAAGCCTTTAATGAATGCATGCATGAGACAAAGTTTTGTTTAACTTATGTTTTCTCTGCACTGTGTTAAAATTGTTTTGAAAAGCTCTTTCACTGAACTAAAAGCCTCATTTTTTTTGCACAATGACATGACTTCACAACACAGGAACCAATGCAATCCCACACTTAAAACAAAACAGAGCTACCGTGGAATACAGCAACACAATTTAATTTCTCTCAGCCTGAGGCTCAGGTTTGGTAAAACTATTCTCCCCTCAGAGTAAAATGCAACCCTAAAATCACTTTACTGTTATTGTCAAATTAGCAAACACAAAGTTTCCATCTGCAAGTGACTCTTCCACAGCCTGCTTATCTAACTAAAATGATATACTCAGCAGACACTGCATCAGGGTGAGTAACTTCCATTAGATCATCTTGCATCTACAAGGTGCATGGCAGGCAGTTGAAAAGCCATTTTATTCCCAGTTTCTGCCCATTACAAAAACCTATTGCACCATGAAATAAGATCACATTCAGCTGGAAATTGATAATGAGCGACTACTGTATTGTCTTTGTAAGCCTGTATGGTTCACTTGGCTCTAAGAAAGGACTTGTTGGGTTTATCTGTTGCTATAGGATTCCCCCACAGGTACTGGAGGTCAGGGCGATCCCTCGTCTCCTCTCATGATGGCAGGGAAAGGGCAGGTACAAAAACAACCTTTAAGATAACAGATTGAAGGAATGCCTAAGGGACAGAATGGTGGGGGTAGGTGGGTGTAAAAACAAAAAGGAGTGGTAGAAAAAAAAGCCCCTTTTTCAATCTTTAAGAGTGGATCTGATGAAAATAAAAACCATTAGATTTCTTTGGAGCTGAGGACCATGACTCCCTGGTCCGTCAAAACAATTAGACTTAAGACCCACGGATGAGAGGACCTCAAAAGAGAAGTTCAAGGCTCAAGTTCAGCTGTGCAGACGCGTCTTTATGTCGCCAAGCTAGCCACGGGTAGTAGTCATCACTTAAAATAAACTAGGTTAGACAGGTTAGAGGAGCAAAAAGTGACAGGATATGCATGTTACCCTATCACTCTCCCGGGACTGCTCATCTACTCACAGCACTGTAATAATTGTAATATAGTGAGTATTGTATCTGCAAACATACAGTAATGAGTTTGGAGTTGCATAACAGGGGAAGTTTTGTTTCAGTGTTGGCTAGAATAGAACTTGTCAGAAGAAAAGGTATATGAGGAAGCCATCTACAAAAACTAAATAAGCGCTCACATGGCCCAACTTTATTTCAAATATTAATGAAAGCAGTAAAACTTTCATTACATTTTGTAGTGCAATAAAAGTTTACCTTTTAGTCAAACATGTAGGCTAATTTGTCCAAAAAAAACGACAGTTCTTCAAACTTTATAAACATTTTAATTGAATCTATTGGGTCTCTGTGAGATTAATAAAATACTTTGCCTTGACCTAAGTTGCTGCCAAGCCTTGTCTCGCCTTTTCCCCTTTCCTTTAATGTCTGAATTGCACAAAGTATGCCAAGAACACGCCCCCTCCCCCCACTTTTTCTTTTATCTTTGTCATTAGGCTCAACCTTATCTTGTATCATGGTTATATGTATATATGTTATATTTCATTTTGGTACATGTTGTAATGATAACGTGCTGGATGGAAGCCTTGAAATGCATTGCAGAATGGTAAACATTGTTAGCCTACAAGCTTCCAGCAAATGTAGAAAATGTGGCAACACATGAGCAACAATAACCTAAATTCCAAAGCAAAATAAAGTTTTGATGCATGCAGCCAAAAAAGGATTTAAGGGGAAATTACATTTTTTTACAAGCATTTACTAAGAAACCATAAAGTTAGACTGTGTAGGCTATCTATTTCTCTTTTCTGAGACTGTTATTTTTTAGAAAGGGTGTTTTGCTGTGATGACCTGTAATGAAGTATCTAACGATGGGCTCCACTTTTTATTTTTTCTAGATCATCCTAAATTCGATGCACAAGTATCAGCCGAGGATCCACATTGTGAAGGCGGATGAAAATAACGGCTTTGGCTCCAAAAACACGGCCTTCTGCACTCACGTCTTCCCCGAGACAGCCTTCATTGCGGTTACGTCCTATCAGAACCATAAGGTGAGTCCTGCGTGGGCTATTTTGGGATTTTATTAAGTGTTTCTGTTGCAGCCTGTGACATAGTAAATAGCAACTTTAAATTCACGGCGACTTTTATTAGGCGATGTAATTTTAGCAATGTTTTAAAACATGGTAAGCAAATGAAAACGTCGCAGAAATAAACAGAATTAGCCTACGTATTGCACATTAAATAAATAAAAAATGACGGAATTAAGTTTAATTTTCCTTTCAAACTAAAAATAAGCAACAACTAAAAGAAAACATTGTTTCTCAAGAGTTCCATTGAATGTTGCCCATTTTTGCTTTCGCTGACTGGATGTGCTGACTGCAGGAGAGGAAATGAAAGGTTCTCTGTGAGGGTGAAGTAAAGCCCGATATCACATTGAGTCACTGACAGACGAGAGAAAACTTCAGATACCCGACTAGACGACGTCTGACCTCAAGAGACGTTTCTCCAAGTTCCAGGCCTGCAGCGCTTTGTAGAGCGAGACAAGCTGCAGATAAACCGGATAAGCCCCAGTGTAGCCTATCAAACCCCCAAACAAGGGAAACCACACCAACCCATTATTACAATAATAATAAATAATAGTAATAATAATAGTATTGAAAATTGAACACTTTGAGATACTTAGTGCCAATTATTTGGTTAAAATGTGTTGCTGTTGTTTTTAGTCAATTTTACAGTTGCAGAAAAACGCATTCATTAACTTCATTACCGGATTACTAGATTATAGGGTGCCATCTGTTCTATTAATTAAAGTAACCCTTTGCGTGACAGATGCGCAACATACGTTTTTTTAAGTTGTCAAAAAACGGAAATGTTGCCCTGAAAGCTAGCCTATATCAAATAATACAATAGACATTATATTATAAAGGGCCAGCAATATATTTCATATAATTTATAACATTATATATATATATAT
This sequence comes from Etheostoma perlongum, assembly GCA_026937815.1. Lineage (NCBI taxonomy): Eukaryota > Metazoa > Chordata > Actinopteri > Perciformes > Percidae > Etheostoma > Etheostoma perlongum. The sequence goes on from CM049386.1 coordinate 12,310,308, forward strand.
ATATATATATATATATATATATATTTTTTTTTTTTTTTCATTTCTATTATATCCTTCTTCCGTTGAGGTTTCGGCTCAGTTGACGGTGCAGTGACATATAGCCTAACGTTAATGAATAGGCCTAGTAGCCTAAATTCAAATTGTTGCCTTGAGTTTGTAAAAGTTGAAAGACTGGAAGATTCCCTTGCTTTTTATTCACACAACAATTTAGAAAAGGGTTGCCTATAATAACACTAACTTAAAGTTCGATGAATGTGTGATTTCTTGAGGCTGCAGGCAGCCGCTCAGTTGTTTATCACTTTAGTTGAGAATATTTGGGGAAACGATGTAGAAATAAAATTCAATATTTACTCAGTAGAAATTCCTGGAGGAAAATCTTGGGAATACAGATATATGTAAACAGCGTCTGTTTAACATCATGTTACCATGTAGGCCTATATGTTCTTAGTTTGGGGAATATGGAAGAGAGGGGCGAAAGCTCATAATATCCCCGCAGCCAATCAGACGTCTCTGCGCTTCTGGGAACAGGAAGCACAAATGAACGACATGCTGTAGAACCATTCATTATTTTTCAAACATGTTATTGGGGGCTGAGATCGTAACCCCGGGCTAATTATTGGGGCTTTCCAGACCTGCAGAAAAACAAGTATTTCTGATCTGCAGCCACTCAACTGTCTAATCAAACAGTCTAACATCTGCCAAAGCAATATGTGCTGCAGGCATGTGTCCAATTCACCTGTTAGACTCTCAGCTAATGAAAAGGGTCACAGTCTCTAGTTTTAAGTAGCCAATGTCCAGCCACTGCTGCAATTAAAACATTTTTCCAAACTGTTTTCTGAGATATGTTTTCCTTTAGAATAAAATGTGAAAAATGAGGAGTCAATAACTCCAATCTTGTATTTAAATCAGCTTACATTTAATCCATTTTATTTGAAATACTTAAAAGTAGTTTTATAAACTAAAATAGCCAAAAGCATCTTAAAATGTTATAGGCCTTCTTCTTTTTTTTTAATGAGCGTAGTTCAACACAGTCTAGTAAAACTGTGGTCTTAGAAGCTGTGAATGAATTTTGCCCAAATGTCTTAAATGTACTCCGAAATTATTTTTAACAGTATTCCTTTTCTTTGCTCTGATTCGTTCCACCTTCCAGTCAGTAGGAAGACTGTGAATTACTGAACTCCAGCTATCACTTGGGATGATTGTTTGTCTAGGTGTATTTCTTCTTGGAAGGCCTGCAGAGGGTAAAAAGAGTGCAACAAAACTCTGCCCTTTTATTCCTAACAAAAAAAAAAAAAAAAGATGAAACAATATGTAAATTTGCTGCAAGGCTGCGTGTATTAACAAGAAGCTAGCAAAGTGTCATGAGAGATTTTACAAGGTTTGGTGAGTGTCAGCCAGCGTACAGACAAACCTCCAGTCTTGTCAGAAGGTTGGAAGCACACAAGCGCTGCCAACTCATTACCTGCCAGAAACCACTGCTCATGAGAGGGATATTCCTGGATTGTGTTTAACCTCTTTGGGATTAACTTGCATTCAGGGTGTTTCTCTTCACTTTTTTAGTTTGATATTTACAAAGACATTTTTACTAAAACATAGTCATAATAAATCACCTCATTTGCATCAAGCATGCGCCAACTATCTGTTAAGCCGGAGACTGTTAAATGTAACATTATAAATTATGTAATGAAAATATGTCTCATTGAGACATACTTTTATTGAATTTTTCTATCTTAGGATCCCTAAAAGCATCTTGGTTTCTATGTGATCTATTTCAATCTCTTGGGTAACTTGTGAGCAGTTAGATGCATCTAACACTTCAAAACTCAGCTCAACAAAAACATGTAATACTATCATTGAGCCTCATGGTATGGAAGACTTTGTGAGAGTATAGCGCATACTGAAATGTTGCATTTTTTTAAATTTAAATAGCTCCTAATTTTACAAAAAAAAGGTGACACACGTGTTATTTATTTGGGACTACTAACTTTTTTTTAATAGAATAGTACTTGTAAGAGACATAACCAGCACAACATATGGCTTTGATTGCACAATATGTTACTAATTAGGTCTTGTTGCTGTTTTAGATAACCCAGCTGAAGATTGAGAACAATCCATTTGCAAAAGGCTTTCGTGGAAGTGATGACATGGAGCTGCACCGAATGTCCAGAATGCAAAGGTAGATAGAGAAAGTGTTTAAATCTGTATTTTGTTTATTTTGGAGCATCTGAACCGATCTATGCTATTCATAATGTATTTCTTGAATTGATCCTGGGCCATGATATATGTAAACACTGACACAAACTGAATGATGTCAAATGAATACATTGCAGGGATTACTGACATCCTGATCACACTGTCACTTAACAAGCCCCACTTTACAGTACTCCTTCAATCACCAAAATGCAAGCCAGTTATGAGTTATTTTTCAGTGAGTTTTATTTTCAGTGATGTAAGTGTAGTTCTTGATACCTGGCCAGATTTCATGCTGAAGACTTTTATGGCTGATGTGGCAGAACCTCTGAAACACGACTGCAACGTCTCTGCCCTTCCACTACCAGGATGTTCTGTGTGTGTGTGTGTGTGTGTGTGTGTGTGTGTGTTGGTTGTATGGCTTGGTCCGTCAGCCAAGGCAATGCACGGCCACATTGCTCTCCCTCCATTATTCAGTCCAGATGAAGGATGGAGTATGCGTCCATACTGCGTGGAAACACATTTTCAAAGGAGAATATCTGGTTTTGAAACTCACGGCCCACCCACTCCCCCTTTGGGCAACCAATACAAACCTGTGTATTCACATATAAAAATCCCAAATCAGAAAAAAACAACTGTGAAGCCATTTGGCTTTTCCACAAGGTGCTAAAATCCTAGCCCCTTCCTATGACCTTTATTATAGTATCTTCTGTGCCACAGTAATTATGCATTTCAGATTAATGTCATGGTTTATGTTTTGGAAAAAAAAAGCTATGGAAATCTGGGGAGAGATTTTTGTACTTTCAAGTACTTGGGGAAAAAAAAAATCACACATTTGATTGTATCGGACAGACGTAAGTGCCACAGTTTAATATAAAGTTTGGAGTGAAATGCATTTCACCTATCAGAACTTACAAATGTTTAGAGCATGGTAAGAGTCCAGACCACACTATCAATCCTACATGCCATTGTCCGATCCTGCCGAGTACAGTAAGCTATGCACGTCTGCTCTTGGTTACAATGTTGAAGGGAGAGCTTATTGCAAAACCAGGTCGCTGTTTCAACTGAGATCCCTGAAATCAAAGAAGCAAGAGTAGCAAAATGATCAATTGACAGATCATGTGGATTAATAGGAGTCAAAAAACATGCTGGCGTTTTCACTGGGAGTTTTCCTCAGTAGAACTTTTCTCTCTCTCTCTCTGTCCTAAGTGGGTGTGATTCACTGATGGTGAATGTTGTTGACTGACTTTGAGAACAGAGTTTTCAATGAATCAAACTGTACAGAAAGGAACAATTCATATTCTTTTTTTTAATAAGCTGTTTTATGATATTTTTGGGGTTTAACTGCAAATAATTACTAACTGTATTTGTGTCTATATGTGTGCCTGCACATAGTACCAAGGAGTATCCAGTAGTGCCTCGCAGTACAGTGCGCCAGAGAGTGGGCTCCAGCCAGAGCCCATTCAGTGGGGAGGTCCAGGGCATGGCCACCCCGAGCACCCTGAGCTCCCAGTACTCCCAGTGTGAGAACAGTGTCACCAGCACCTCACAGGACATGCTGCCTCAGTCGGGCTCCTACCCACTGCCACATGAGCACGGCCAGGAGTACCACTGCATCAAGAGGAAAGGTAGGACACAAATAAGGGAGACTGATGTATCAAAAAGACAATCATATTTACACCAGTCAGTATCCATATCCATTGATGTTAACGCTGTAGTTATATTGTAGTATTAGCCACCCTTGCAAACTTAGTTTTTTTAATTAATTGGGTGTTTTGGGTAATTTGGCCACTAACTACCCATATAACAGTGATAAGTAATACATACATACGTATTTTTAAATTACTTTCTATAGTCTATATAAAAAGGCACACTAAGTGTGTGTGTGTATATATATGTGTGTAAAGTAATAATAATCTATTTTTTCCACATAGATTATGTCCACTTTTACACCGATCTGATACAAAATTATGCTAAATTTAAGTTCTTGTATTTATTTTACAGGAACAGTGCACATTTGTAGTGCAAAGTATGTAAATTATGTGCATAAAACGGACAATAATCACATAAGCAAAAAATACTCAAATATTATGTTTATTTACAAAGCATGTATATTTGTTTTTCATGATTAGCGTTTAATTGGCAGCTAGATAGTGGACATTATTTGTTTTGGTGTCAATTAATTAGCAGTTGAACCGAATTTAAAGCCAATATTGCATTATTCCAAAAAGGTTTGTCACGTTATTGATGTGGAGTTGCACATTTTTTTACTTTACAGAAGTTAAAAATAGCACTTGAGTAACACTGTTATTTCACTCTGTAACTCTCCCTGCAGTGGAGGATGACTGTCACTCAGGTGAGCACAGCTATAAGAAGGCCTATCTGGAGAGCTCGTCCAGTGAGGAGGACCATTACTATCGTCCTGTTGGCTACGCCCAGAGCCTCGGCCTGGCTACTGGGCCCTACCGCAGCGAATCCAATCAGCGGCAGGCCTGTATGTATGCCAGCGCCACCCAGGGTGCTGAGCCAGTTCCTAGTTTGGAGGACATCAGCTGCAACACTTGGGCTAGCGTTTCACCCTATGGGAGTTGCTCCGTCACCACCATGCAGCCAATGGACCGGCTGCCCTACCAGCACTTCTCCGCTCACTTCACCTCAGGGTCGCTGGTGTCCAGACTTGGCGGGGTTGGGGGACACGCCTCTCCGCAGCTGGGCGATGGTCACCACGCTGCCATGTACCAGAGCTCCATGACCCACCAGACTCTGGGCCGCCAGTGCAGTCCTGGGGCTGGAATCCAGTCGCCAGCAGCTGGCCTACAGGGAAACGATTACCTCTATACACACGGCATACCACGTACACTATCGCCACACCAGTACCACACTGTACATAGTGTCAGCATCATGCCAGAGTGGAACGAGAGCAGCTAAAAGAGCTTTATTCCCGATCAAGAGATACAAATATTAAAAGGAAAAAAACTAAAAAGGACCAAAATAAGGCAGGGTTTATATGAATTTATATTTATATTTTTAGAGGATTTGTAGCTGATCATCTTAATGAGATCAGTGTTGGTTCACGGACAACAGTGGATATTGGTAAGATGGTGTTGAAGTAGGAAAACAAACATCCTATCACTTAACTTTTTGTGACAGTATCTGCACTTATAAGCAAATAACATAAAAATGAATAAAGTGGAGCTGGACCAGAACATACACAAAGACTGCTTAGGTGCAGAGAAAGTGAACAAAGGGGACACTGAACAGAAGAACAAAAACTGCTTCAGAGGCTTTGCCAGCAGTCAAGTTGACAGCCTTTTTGTGAGTTGGTGTTGTTTGGATCTCCAAGTACAAAACTCTTGTTTTGTGTTCATGCCCCGAATTTATGTAGTAAAAAAAAAAAAAAAAAAAAAAAAAAAAAAAGGCATTTGTCTCCTGACACATTATCCTAGTTCTCATTTCTTTTAAGTTTTTATAGTTATCATTTTACTTTGTGGTCAAATTGCTATACATTAAAAGTAATAAGCAGATGGGAGCTTTTGGTGTGGCTCTTTGGTGAATTTGCTTACTCTTAAAATCTCACCTGTTGCTGGGTACATTTACATGAACCTCAATAATTTAATCTTATGGCCATTATGAGAAACATGACAGTAAAAATTACAAATAGGACATCACTTAAATTAAATTGTTTTCACACTAACTATATCTGGCTTCATTTGTTCAGGTATATTCATACTAATACAATGACGTAGATTTACAAAATCCATTTTTGGTTGATTTGAGATTGATTCACATGGAACTGTTGGATTGGGACATAACATAACATATTGTCTTGTTCTTCCAGTATGGAAGTAATCGTATGTCTAGCAACACAAAACTGTTGAAATGTTCCCCTTGGTCTGGATGTGTAATTAGGCACAGGGTTGCTAACACATTACTACTTTATAAGGTGATAATATGTCAGGGTTGTGGGTTTGTTGCCTTGTTGTGATGTTCTTCTGCCCTCAAGTGGACAAGAAAATCATGACCACAGCTTTAACTGTAGTAATTATTCAATTCAGCTACATAAATATTAGAAGTCAGAGTGTGACAGTGTGTCATTAAGTTGTAAGAGCATGTGTTGAACACTGTTTCAGTTTCTGATGGAGAGGTAGCTTTATAGTAAAGAAACTGATCTAATTCAGATCAGAATAACAGATTTAAATGAACATATTTCATGATGCAATTGGCAGACACTATAAATTGTCACTTTGATTTGGGTTAATACTGCAAAATTACAAACACTATTAAATCATGCTATGTTTAGAGAAGACAAACACACAAGCAACACGTGGTTTTAATCCTAAATGTGTTTGTATGATATATGATTAAACTTATTTTCCATGCCAACATACATTATACAGTAATGAATAAACAAGCTATTCATAGTTTTGTTGTTGTTCAGCACTGCCATCCTGCAAAACCTTGCCACAGTCCTTGTGTTGTGTAAGTTGTTACATTGGAAGAAGTCTAAATCTAAAATTATTTATTTGGATCGTACACAATAACACACTCTCCATGAGGGAAATTGGTATGACAAACTACAGCATTACAGTATTGCATTGTAATTTTAGTTTGAAAAGGTTTTCTGACATAATAACCCTGCAAAGTTCGGAGATGTTTTATCTTTGTATAAGTTCTAGTTGTTTCATGCAGTCTCATGCTGTACTCAGTGAATGCTTGTGCTCAAAAATATTTTGTATTAATCCCCAAAATGGCACTTCTCTGACAATCAAACTAAATGAGTGTATGTTAGAGGTATGTTAATTCAAATTTTAAATGCGTATGGTTGATAGAATGCTATTTGCCAATAGTATTTATTTTTCAACTCCTTAAATCAACTTGCTCTTGCATGTATCAAAGATAGATGGTCCCATTTCTTTTTTATAGCCTGCTTTTTATGATTGTTTATAGGATTTTCTAATCATACTTCTATAGAAATCAGGAGATTACAGATACAGCTGTCAAAAAGTATCAAAATTAGATTGAAACACATGGATAACTTTGTAAATAAACATGTACATAACAGAATTAAAAAAGAAAATAGAGTTGTGTTCTTTTGTCTGTTCATGCTAAATTCTTTCCATTTTATTCAGATATATTTGTGCTATGTAAAGGCAAATCCCCACATTATTTTGGCTGATTGGACCTTCTCTCATTACTGTTGAGTTTGATTGACATCTTGCTGACTTCTGTTTGACTTGCTTCACCAGTCAGGGCAGGATAAATCACGCCTTTATTGTTCTTATTAATTTGTTATATTAAATAGTTTCATCATAGTTTCATATCTCCTCCCACCTCGTGCACCTGTGCAGGGCCTTCAAACTGTACTGCAATTTGTGTCTGTACACCAAATATTATAATATTATTATTGCCTGGGACACATGACTTAATATCTGATAAATGGACTTGTTGGTGGCAAGAAATTATACTTCATCACTCCCAATATTTATTTACCCTGTAGATTCTGCTGTTTGGACAAAGTTGGTAGTTCAAGCTTTTTCACTCTGTTGTGTTCAAAACTAGGCCTATACAAGCACTGTTCATAAGGGTAACAGCTCAGTAGCCAACTATTTTTGACAGTTATCATATCATGGCTTTCGTGGTCTTTTAATAAGCTTTTAACAAGGAAGTAATGTACTGTGTATCATGGCGGAGTGGACAAGGGCGCAATAAGGCACCAGTGCTCCTCTGCTAAAAGCTACTGATTAGGTTAATGACAATGATAATTCAGTATAGTGAGTTTAGTTTCAAGATTTTGTACAAAGGTTTGTTTGTACATTTACTCAAAACCCCCAGTGGCCACAAGTGCTACAGTACATGCTAAAACAATCAATCCACAAAGAGAAATCAATTTTCTCTCTCAGAGCTACAACCAAGTTAACAGTTTTTTAAAACATTTATTATTATTATTATTATTATTATTATTATTATTATTATTATTATTATTATTATTATACCATCAACTCCGTTCTCAAAGCTGTTTGCAAACCATTTCTATTATGTGAAGCAGTTTATAAAAGCGAGAGTTAAATAAAAGTGTATGGTGTAATACTAAATGGTGTAGCTAAAAAGTAATTTCCATCTCAAATTTGAAATTGTCATGAAGAAGTTGTACAGTACTTCACCCCATCAAGCAAATCAAGTCATAATATTGAAATAAATTGAATTTACGGTGAAATATTACCCCGTGGTTGACCAGGCCTTAACAACACTATTCTTTACATCATAAATTACAATGGCATAAAAAATGACAGTATCCTGCCCTCCAAGCTCATTTATGTCATCTTAAATTCCACTCACTTCTGTTTATGGTAATGTTAATTAACTGGTGAAAACTTGAACATATGATAAACTGAACAGATAATGAAAGCAGGTGAGATATGAAATTGAAACGTTCAAAGGAAATTAGAAAATGACACTGTCCATTCCCCTTCCCCCATCCCTTGACCCTCACAGTCTCTTGGTTTCTCTATTTATCTTTCACTGTCTCTACCCGTCCCTCTTCATCTCTTTTACTCCCCGTAATCCTGTTCCCAAACCCTCCAACCGCCCCTCCACTCTCTCCACCACCCCATGGCCAAAAATAGTGACCTAGACTCCCAGCCTCCTTTGATGTGAGCGATGTGACCCCTGCGCTCCAGATGCCCCTACACCGCCAGTCTTATCCTCTCCGAGAGCCGGCACAGCCCACAGAGAGGACCAGTGATTAACCCCGCACAACCTGGGCCTCCCCTCCACTGCTTAAACACATGATGTATCACAACACCCACCCCCATGCATCCCCCACGATTCACCAAAAAATGCATGTGTGGGCGAGAACCGATGATGCAATAGGCTCTTTAAACATTTAAAGAACGGGTCAGCTTTTCAAAGGGAGGAGCTGGAACCTTTGGCCACTGCTTCAGTTATCATGGTCAGTGCTTGAAAGTATAGTGATATGTCAGAAGGAAAACAAATGAATGTCTAATATATGGAAAGCCTGGATGATGAATGAAACTTCAAACTGGTACATTGCTGGTTTATTTGGATTATGAGTGTATATCTTTGCCATACCTGTGCTGATAGAGTTAGATAGGATGAAAAGAAACAATGCTTTCATCTACTAACTGATTGAATATGATGAAATGTAGTCCAATCTTGGAACAGTTTATTATTTTATGTGACACTTAAATGAGTACATGCACATTGGAACAGCACTGAATTCCTTATAACTACATCAAGTATCTTTCAGTAAGCCTGACATCTTTTTGTTACTTCAGCAGAGAGAAAATTAAAACAAGTCTTCTCAGACTAATGATGAGCCATGGCCTCAGTCAACCTTAAATCTGAAACCTAAACAAAACATAGTCTGGGTGCCCCGCATGACAAAGGAGAGGAGTGCAAGAACAAGAGCATTCCTAGGGGGTAGAAAAACGAGGGAGGGGATTACTTTATTAAGATGTACTGAAACACAGATCACCACAGATGGATGAGCCCCTCACACAAAGAGGGTTTTCATAGAATCAAATCCATCTCGTGCAGGAGTCACAAACATTTGTTTGAAAAGTCTGACTGTTGCAACTTAAGATTTTTTTCATTAGAAACTTTTGAAAACCTTTGGACAGCCAGCTAAGACATGTCAGAAGGCTCTGTCTAAGTCTAAAAAGACAAGAAAGAGAAAGGGACAATAACCACAGGGTTGTGCTTATCCATGAAATTCTAATAAAGAGGCTCCAACCTTGGGCCTCAATCGACAGAGCATCTGGGCTATCCACATAAGGAGGCAAATGCTAATATTGCTCTTGCTGGCAGATAAAAATAAAGTCTAGCACACTTTTCTGGCACATTTCCAGGGCAGATGTCAGATGCCTGGCCTGAGGCTTCTGATGAGATGCTGGTGGGGGTCAGTCTAGAATTAGGAGAGTCCTCCATCAGATAACACATTTTCTGGTTCATGTAAAGACGTACAGCATATCAACGGAGACATGCATCACTGTGATGTGAAACCAGCATCTGTGCACGGCAGCCGATTTTTGCCTCCCCAGCCGGCTGAGACAAGTCCTGGGATGAGAGCGCTGAAATGGGAGCACAGACCCTTCCATCTCCCACTATTCAGTCTTTCAGCACCACTCCTGGCCATAGTCCTGGGGAGAGAGTGGGAGGAAAGGGAGGAGGGCAGGGAGTGTCCACCGAAAAAGGCAGACGGGGATGGCGCAGTTTTGATAGGGTGAGAACCAGAGAGTGTCTCAGAGTTAGAAAGCAGAGGGAAAGCTGTTAATCCATGACAATACAATGATGGGAAACGTTCATTTTACACATAAATACATTTGTGACTTAGCCATGTGCCTATATCTAAGATGCCCTGTTTGTGTAAAATCATGATGACTCACAACTACATGTCTTTCTGGAGGATAACAATATAATTTTATTTTACTGCTTTACGGTTTATTTGTGTCAAACATTGTTCACAAATCTGTCTAAATCTGTGTTAGCAAGCACTTCCCCTTTGCCAAGATAATCTATCTACTTCACAGGTGTGGCATACCAAGATGCTGATTAGACAGCATGATTACTGCACAGGTGTGCCATAGGCTAGCAGAGGTGGGTAGAGTAGCCAAAAATTGTACTAAGTACTGTTACTTCAGAATAATTTGACTCAAGTAAAAGTAGTCATCCAAATAATTACTTGAGTAAGAGTAAACAAAGTACTTGATGAAAAAGCTACTCAAGTAGTAAGTAACTGTTGAGTAACGTCTGATTTATTTCTTAACACAAGCATCAATCAGACAGATGCGTTGCCTTGGCGACGGTGGGTTCTAACATCTTTGTTTTGCTACGACTGTAAAGCTAACCTCTCCCGCCGCTGAGATCGAGTATGGTCACGTGACTGCACAGCGACGTTTGATTGGTGAAACACAGTCACGTGGTAGAGCCTTCAGCGGAAGACTCTCTCTCTCTGTCAAAATAAAACATTAAAATGAGACGTACGCTGGGGTAAAAACGATGACGCGTAGAATACCAAAGAGGTAAAAAGAAAAGTAACAAGCTCATTGTAGCCAGATGTAGCGGAGTAAGAGTACAGTTTAAAGTAAAAGTATAGTAATTTAAAACTACTCCTAGAAGTACAATTTTTTCAAAAACTTACTTAAATAAATGTAATGGAGTAAATGTAACTCGTTACTACCCACCTCTGTAGGCTAGCCACAATAAAAGGCCACTCTAAAATGTGCACTTGTATTACAAAGCAATGACACAATGTCGCAAGTTTTGAGGGAGTGTGCAATTGGTATGCTGACTGCAGGAATGTCCACCAGAGCTGTTGCCCGTGAATTGAATGTTCATTTCTCTACCATAAGCTGTCTCCAACAGCATTTGAATGAATCCATTCCCACTAGTTTTTTAACTAGTTTTAACTAGTCCCACTGCTTCACCTCCTTTTATGCAAATGCCCCAGCAATACAGTTTAGCTTTAGCAATTTAGCTTTTCAGCATTCACAAGCATTTTCTGCAGGAAATGCATTTTCTAGTTATAGTTATAGTTTGTTTTAATAATTGATCCTGAGTGGTGGTTGTTGTTCTGAGTGATTATGATCAAGATCCCTAAATAAAGAAAGCATTAACAAATTAACAAGCTGGCAGAGTTTTAAAGACAAACATATGAAAAATAGACTGGTATGAAGAATGAAAGGAAAGAATTCAGGGAAGAGAGTCTCAATGTACTTGGGTTAGACAAGAAAAGATTATGGTACTGGTGAGAAAAATGGTTTAATCACATAAGAGAATACTGAGGAAGCCTATGTGATTCTGGGCCAAATCCATTTACAGTAACTGATGAGAAGTCTTTGTATGACAGGTAACAATTCTTATCCCAAAAGCCAGTTCAGTTGGGTGAAATAATGTGCTTTACCAACCATGCTATCCAGTTCAGCGCAAAGAACACACATCTATTCATCAATTACACAATGGTATCTTGGTGGAGACTCTTTTTAATCACAGCCAGCATTAATCAGGATTTAACATTATGTTTTCATCAAAACAAATAGGGTTCACTGTCCTGCAATGACAGACCATTTTTAACCAAAAAGCTGCTCTCAACTTCAGCTCTCCATGGAAGATAACCAAAAGCGAGTGAAATTATAGCATTTTCTCAGTAAAAGCATCATACCAGATTTGAATGATTGGTTAACATTGCAGGAGTCTCATCCATCCTTGTCACGGGGCGACCATGCAGGGTAGACCATAAGTGTTTCAATGGAAAAGCTGGGCCCAGCTGGAAAATGGCCTCAGCTGTGTCATGATTAGAACTGATAAGGCACCGTGGCCAGGCTCCCTCCATTCTTCACTCAGTCCGTGGGAATTACAGGTACAGACTATAGGGACTGGTGAGTAGAAAACAACCCTTTCTTTCATACACCTGGGTAGTAGTTTCCCCATATGGAACACATTTAGACTTGTGTCAGTCCTTTGAGATCTTGAGCATGCTGGTTAGTTTCAATCTAAACATCTCTTCTGCTTCGTCCTGGGAAGATCCTCTAGCTTCACATGAAACAGAACAAATACAGTGGGGCTCGAAAGTTTGGGCACCCTAGGTAAAAATTTGTATTACTGTGCATAAAGAAGCCAAGAAAAGATGGAAAAAACAAAAGAAAACAAAAAACAAACAGATGGCAACAAAAAAATGGCATCTGCAAACGTTTTGGCACCCTGCAGAGTTTATAGCATGCACCACCCCTTTTGGAAAGCTGAGACCTGACATTAGGGCTGCACAATTAATCGAATTTTAATCACGATCACGATTTTGACTTCCCACGATCAAATTTGCGTGATCAAGCGATTTTTTTTAAATGCGTCATTTCGTAGAACGCTCCGGTTTTAGCGCATCTACCGCTCCGTAAACCACTGTCTGATCATGTGCCAGTCAGTTGTTCCCTGCATCGCGCAGCTTAGTTTCAAGATGTAGACAGTCACAGAGGACAGAGTAACGGGAGGAAAATTCAACAGATAGCAGTCGTTTATACGTCGGTCTCAAGGTTTACTTTAATTTTGCGTTACATGACCCATTTCTTCTGTAAAGCCTTGCCTGTGTTTGGATCTATCCTCTGCTCTCTCTCCTCTTACTTTCCGCACAGCCCTGCCACACAGTGGTGCCGGTCCACACTTATGACATTTGTCTACAGTTTTAATTGTTATTAACACAGCTGTATATTGTTAAATATGAGGGGCAAACCTGTATTTGTACAGGTGATTCTGCTGGTAACTGCTATCGCGGCGGTCACTGCGAAGAACACAGAAGAAGTTATTGAATGCAACTAACTTCAGTTGGTAGAGTAATAGCGTGTGAGACGGAGCTGCTGGACCAAGGCCAGAGATGTGACCCATGGCCAGAATATCATAGTTCAAAAAAATGCAGCGCAGTGACGATACAGACATTTCATACACACGACGTGTGTATCCACCGTTTGACCCATGTTGGACCCGTTCATAATGAGTAAGCCGTCTCTCTGAGCCTATGTGACAGTAAAATTTGTTTTGGTTAAAATCAACAAATAATCGTGAGAATAATCGTGATCACAATATTGATCAAAATAATTGTGATTATCATTTTGGCCATAATCGTGCAGCCCTACCAGCGTCATGGATTGTTCTCAATCATCGTCTGGAAAGACAAGGTGATGTCAATCTTAAGGTTTTAAATGCCCAGACTCATCTGACCTTGCCCCAACAATCAGCACCATGGGTTCTTCTAAGCAGTTTCTAGAAAAACTGAAACTGAAAATAGTTGACGCTCACAAAGCAGGAGAAGGCTATAAGAAGATAGCAAAGCGTTATCAGATGCCAATATCCTCTGTTCGGAATGTAATTAAGAAATGGCAGTCATCAGGAACAGTGGAAGTTAAAGAAAGATCTGGAAGACCAAGAAAAATATCTGACAGAACAGATCGCAGGATTGAGAAAAGGAAGTCCAAACCCACGTTTGACTGCACGATCCATCCAGAAAGACCTGGCAGACACTGGAGTTGTGGTACACCATTTCACTATAAAGAGATACTTGTACAAATATGGTCTTCATGGAAGAGTCATCAGAAGAAAACCTCTTCTACGTCCTCACTACAAAAAAATTGCGTTTGAAGTTTGCAAATAAACATATAGACAAACCTGATGCAATGTGGAAATACGTTCTGTGGACCAATGAGGTTAAAATAGAACGTTTTGGCCGGAATGAGCAAAGGTACGTTTGGAGATGAAAGGGCACAGAATTTAATGAAAAGAACCTTTGTCTAACTGTTAAGCATGAGGGTGAATCAATCATGCTTTGGGGTTATATTGCAGCCAGTGGCACATGGAACATTTCACGAGTAGAAGGAAAAATGGATTCAATAAAATTTCTGCAAATTTTTTACACCAACTTGATGCCATCTGTGAAAAAGCTGAAGTTAAAGAGAGGATGGCTTCTACAAATGAAAAATTATCCTAAACACACCTTAAAATTCACGGTGGATTGCATCAAGAGGCGTAAACTGAAGATTTTTCCATGGTCTTCACAATCTCCTGACCTCAACATAATTGAAAATCTATGGATAGACCTTAAAACAGCAGTGTGTGACAGACAGCCCAGAAATCTCAAAGAACTGGAAGACTTTTTATGGACAAATGGGCGAAGATACCTCAAACAAGAATTGACAGACTCTTGGCTGGCTACAAGAAGCGTTAACAAGCTGTGATACTCGCCAAAGGGGGCAGTACAAGGTATTAACTCTGCAGGGTGCCATTTTTTTGTTTTCTGTTACTTTGAAAGTGTAAATGATGGAAATAAAATCAAACTTTTTGCGACATATTATACGAATGTCTAATCTGTCATTTGATGCCTTTTGGAGATTTTTTCCATCTTTTTTGGCTTCTTTATGCACATTAATACAAAAATTTACCTGAGGTGCCTAAACTTTTGAGCCCCACACATTAAACAGATAATCAGAAGACCCATAAAATGGAGTAGTCTTCTTCAACTATTATGCTTAAAACACAATAGAATTACCATAGAAGTACTCATAATTGACTTACAAGGGTACTTCAAGTTTGTTGCAGCCTAGACTTATTGTTTGGTGACACGTTCTGTCCATTGTGTATATATATATATATATATATATATATATATATATATATATATATATATATATATATATATATATATATATATATATATATATATATATATATATATATATATATACAGTATATATACACACACACACACACACACACATGTACATACACACATACTGTACATACATACATAGTCTTTTCTGTAGACCACAAGAAGAGCTACCATAGAGGCAATGGAAATGAAAAGATAATCAAGTAAACAAAGGTAACTAACTGTTTCAATCTTTACAATATTTGAATACAACTGTATTCCCTTTCCTTTGATATATTTTTTATTTAGACACGATGGAATATGGTCACAATATAAATGTTCAAATTTATTGGAAGTCTTGGTTAAACAAGGTTGCATGAACACTGATCCGATACCGTAAAGAGCGTAAATAATCTGCTCATGCAAAACTGTTGATTGAGCAGCATTGTGACAAGTGGGAACTCCGCCCTTTTGCAAAAATCCTGCTGGTAATTACCAATCAGCTATGGGATACCTCAGCTGTGACCACAGCTATTGCTCTGTAAGAATACTCAACAGGGAGTTTTGTAACTGCTGGGGGATCAATATCATGCATACAGAGTAACTGAACGCAAGGGTAGTGAGGCAATAATCGTGCCTGCCCCCTCTGTGCCTTTAGAGACAGTGTGCCAACACAGTAGGTCAATACGTCTAGAAGCAACAGTATGGGGCCATCACATTTTGGGACAGTAAATTGACTTATCATGCGTGTCACAGCCAGACTTGTGAAAATGGTTCATTTAAATAATGTTAAATCTATCAAGAGTAAATGTTTTGGAAATTGAAAATTGCTGTAGTATACACTTTAAAGCTCTAATATGTAATACTGACAGCTAGTGTTTAAAATAGTTACTGCAGTCCAAATTCAAAATACTGGAGAGAGTCGTCTCCCCCGGCCCCTCCTCCCCAGACTCAAAGTCCACGGAGATGGCGAGTTGAGAACACACCATCCAACCATGTTGCTAGACGCTAGTCAGCATTACTCCACAGCGCAGCGGAGTAGCTAATGTTAGATGCTGTCTATGTTGACAGTCATAAAGCCCATGCTCACGTGGAGCTCGGTAGTCTACCTGTCTGACAACCACCCTATCTTGGCTGAAAATTACACCAACAGTCGCTATTAACACCACTACCTCGCCTTCCTTTCTACCCGAATGATGGAAACACTTTCTTGGCTTCAAATTACTCATGGGTTTGGGTTTTACAGGTATAGGAAAGTAAGTATTTGAACACCCTGCTATTTTGCAAGTTCTCCCACTTAGAAATCATGGAGGGGTCTGAAATTGTCATCGTACGTGCATGTCCACTGTGAGAGACATAATCTACACAAAAAGAAAATCCAGAAATCACAATGTATGATTTTTTAACTATTTATTTGTATGATACAGCTGCAAATAAGTATTTGAACACCTGTCTATCAGCTACAATTCTGACCCTCAAAGATCTGTTAGTCTGCCTTCAAAATGTCCATCTCCACTCCATTTATTATCCTGAATTAGATGTACCTGTTTGAGGTTGTTAGCTGCATACAGACACCTGTCCTCCCCATACAATCAGTAAGAATCCAACTACTAACATGGCCAAAGAGCTGTCCAAAGACACTAGAGACAAATTGTACACCTCCACAAGGCTGGAAAGGGCTACGGGGAAATTGCCAAGCAGCTTGGTGAAAAAAGGTCCACTGTTGGAGCAATCATTAGAAAATGGAAGAAGCTAAACATGAATGTCAATCTCCCTCGGACTGGGGCTTGATGCGAGATCTCACCTCGTGGGGTCTCAATGATCGTAAGAAAGGAACTACATGGGAGGACCTGGTCAATGACCTGAAAAGAGCTGGGACCACCATTTCCAAGGTTACTGTTGGTAATACACTAAGACGTCATGGTTTGAAATCATGCATGGCACGGAAGGTTCCCCTGCTTAAACCAGCACATGTCAAGGCCCGTCTTAAGTTTGCCAATGACCATTTGGATGATCCATAGGAGTCATGGGAGAAAGTCATGTGGTCAGATGAGACCAAAATAGAACTTTTTGGTTATAATTCCACTAACCGTGTTTGGAGGAAGAAGAATGATGAGTATCATCCCAAGAACACCATCCCTACTGTGAAGCATGGGGGTGGTAGCATCATGCTTTGGGGGTGTTTTTCTGCACATGGGACAGGGCAACTGCACTGTATTAAGGAGAGGATGACCGGGGCGATGTATTGCGAGATTTTGGGGAACAATCTCCTTCCCTCAGTTAGAGCATTGAAGATGGGTCGAGGCTGGGTCTTCCAACATGACAATGACCCGAAGCACACAGCCAGGATAACTAAGGAGTGGCTCTGTTAGAAGCATATCAAGGTTCTGGCATGGCCTAGCCAGTCTCCAGACCTAAACCCAATAGAGAATCTTTGGAGGGAGCTCAAACTCCGTGTTTCTCAGCGACACCCCAGAAACCTGACTGATCTAGAGAAGATCTGTGTGGAGGAGTGGGCCACAATCTCTTCTGCAGTGTGTGCAAACCTGGTGAAAAACTACAGGAAACATTTGACCTCTGTAATTGCAAACAAAGGCTACTGTACCAAATATTAACATTGATTTTCTCAGGTGTTCAAATGCTTATTTGCAGCTGTATCATACAAATAAATAGTTAAAAATCATACATTGTGATTTCTGGATTCTTTTTTTAGATTATGTCTCTCACAGTGGACATGCACCTACGATGACAGTTTCAGACCCCTCCATGATTTCTAAGTGTGAGAACTTGCAAAATAGCAGGGTGTTCTAGATATATATATCTGGCAACCCGGCCTGGCTGTCAAACTGGGCAGTTGATAACACAAATAGACGTTCCATCACGGAATGAAAATTTCAAAAGGAGAAAAAAAAACTGGCTTTAAAATCGTCGAAAAAGACAGTATTTCAGCTTTACATGTTTCTTTAATATCTGATGGCATGTTGTGGTCATTTTTGGATTTAATACAGTAAATATATTAGATATTGCACCTTACATTTGTCCAGTTGTCAAGACATTAAATCTATTTTGATTATACGTTTTCCACATTATAAAAACATCTATATTGACCTAAACGCAAGTCAATTATATTGTCTTTCATACTGTTAACAGTGTAACTATTACATTACAAGGTGACAAGAATGGGTAAGCCTCTTATGGTATTACAACAATTTTGTTAAAAAGATCAGACTTGAGTGGAGCATATCAGAGATATCGGTTCCTTCTATTAACACCAGTTTCAAATCAATAAATGCTATTCTCCAGAGCCACTCTGAGTTGTTTGTGGCAAGGTATTGATCTCCCTAAATGCAGGCGTCTGCATGTTGCTCTTTGAGAGACTCTGTGGCCTCTGTGTGTGCCAGTTTACCCCCAAAACTCCCCACCCCCACCGCCCTTTGCCTCGTCCCTCTCTCGCCACCCGGGCTAAGCAGCAGCATGGCACCTCCACAGAGGCCAATGTGTGACTTGATGCCATCAATAAAACCATCATCTAAGATGGACTTCCATCGCGCCCCGCAGTTAGTCAGGCCCTCTGTGATGATAGAAGCAGGCACTCGAGGAGACAAACACTCAATATCTCACTAGTAGGTTTTCTCAAATCCATACCAGTTTATGTTTCTGCTTTTTTCTGCTCTCTGCGATTAGGGTTGTGGGTTAGTTAGCAGCAGTACTCAACGGATCAAGGCATAGTAGATTTTAAAAGTAAGTAAAGTGAACAGTAAATGACTCACAGTGAGTTTACCAGAGAGAACAGTTAAGACTCCCTCTAAAAAGGAAGAAAACTGGACCTATGAAAACAGCTGATAAACACTGTTCATTTTGTATGTTGTTTTACTTTGAAGCAAGGTAAGGGTAGAGGTGCATTGCAACATAACTGTGGATGGAGCATAACAAAGCTTTTTGTGTCTGTGAATCCGCTGTTCTGTTTTTATCTTATCCTTTGTTTGGTTTTTGTAACAGCTTATTATCTACACATGTGAATAAGGTCACACTTTTATAAGTGAGAGTGTGTGTGTGTGTGAGAGAGAGAGAGGGGTTGTGATATCATGCTGGTGGTCTTTCTCACACAAAAACAAACTGGCACTTGATTTTTAAATTTCCACTTTTACAAGATCAAGCATCAAGATGCCACATATGATTTTGTAATATATTGTCTTTTGTGAGATGATTTAATATTTGCTGCATAAGCCTGAAAAAGATTGATATGGCACTTGAGGCTGAAAGCATTGGTTAACAATGTAAATCTAACACTTGACAGTTGACAGTAACAGTATGGAAGACACCCCACTGTCCCATATCTTAACAGAGCCTCCTATCAAGATGGATGACTCTGAAAGGACACTAAATGGCTAAACTGACTGATAGGATAACAAACAGACACCAGTCATGATAGCCAAGCCTTTAAATGCTGCACACAAACATAATATCTAAGTGTAATTTAGATTATACTAGTCTGGTTTTGGTCATACATGAGCCACTAGTTTTTGTACCGCAAATGACCAAAGATGTCTTTTGGAGGAAATTTGAAAAATGAGGTGCTGCATATATAGAATCTGATGATTTATGAAGTCAGTTACAGCCATTAAAGTCTGTGAAAATGTATGATGTTACTGAAATTCCCATCATAGTCACTGCTCTGTCTGTGTATACCCTTGTTGGTGTAGTTTATACAATCTTTTTTTCATTCTTTCCAACATCCAGACTGTAGGTAACCTACTTCTGCAGTGTTTGGGCTCTCAGGGAGAGAGCTGCTACGCCCGGTGTTGGTCCAGAATGTAGCTGAGATGGATGGGTGTATGACAGCACTCTCCCTTTGCTCTTTCTATGGGAGGCACGCACTGAGCCATGCTGTCTGTGTGTGTGTGTGTGTGTGTGTGTGTGTGTGTGTGTGTGTGTGTGTGTGTGTGTGTGTGCACGTGTGTGTGTGTGTGTGTGTGTGTGTGTGTGTACTGGCTGTATAAACTCACCCAGAGGGACCCCAGGCCTGTGGGAGATAAAGACCTCTCCTAAAATGTAAACACACTCTGATGTGGCGAGCGGGGCAGCTGTAGTTGCACACACACACACATTTAGAGTAAGGTCAAGGTTAAGCTGTACACTCTTTCAAGGCTCACTTTCCCTCTTGACCCTCTGTCTTTAGTGTTGGATCTGCTCTCGAGTTTGGGTGCTGAAACATGGCCAACTTGACAAAAGAAAATCAGTTAGAATGTGCAAAGGACTGGTGCTACAGAATGTTGGTACTGCTACTGATGATTGACAACTTTTAGTGCAACACATTAAAAAACAGGGAACTGGAGTTTATAAGATAAACAATATGAATTTTAAGTGAATGTGGTAAAGTAAAGAAATATGGAGAATCCATAACTGCTGTATAAGATAGCTTTAAAGAGATTCCGAGAGTTCGGAAGTGGGAATGAATGAGGTACTTATCCATAATCAGATTATTGCCTACAGTAGATGGCGGTTGGCATGCCCCCAGTTTGAAAAAGCAGGCAGGAGTCCCAACACTGAAGAGAAGTAATGTGGTGCTGTGGATGGTGGCAGCAGCCAGATGTATTTTAGCCACCCTAAAAAAAGTTGTTGTTGAGTTGCTGGTCAACAGATGTAATGATCGGTAGGTTTGTTTCTTAGTTTTGTTAGTTCCTAACCCGTTCAAAACACCAAAGTCACACAATACCACAAACAAAATAACTTACTAAATATACTGACTAAGACTATGGAGAGTACCTCATACAACCCTACTTCAAAAAATCCAAACTATCCCTTTAAGATAAGAATGTTATTAAAGGACATTTTCCACAGTCTATTTTAGAATTAGACTGATCTCATGAAATGGTGCATGTATGACACACCAATTTGTATGCCATTATTGGCGTGTTAACAAGACGCATATTTGCTTCTTGATGTGTTTATCAACACTGTTTGACCTCCACTGACTTACATTAGCTTGCGATACCGTGAATTTACACTGTAGCGTATGAAAGGGTGAAAAACACAGGACTTTTACCCAGGAGACCAGTGATCGTGTCCCGTGTGTCACGTTTCCTTTGTGTCACGTTTTCTAAACTCAAATGTCTTTTTTTACTAAAGCCGATCCCGTATTTCTTTTCCTAAACTCAACAGGTTCTTTGTTTCTAAACCCAACCGTGTGTCACGTGTCCTAAACTCAAACGTTGCTTTCTTCTTGCAATAACGCGGCAAGCGCCGATAACAAAGCAAGTGCCGTATATGTTTACGTCCGCTGTATACACAGTAGACATACGCGCGGATAGCTCAAAATGCATACATATAACACGCCACTTGGCTTAAGAAAATCGGCGTGTATGTTTACGCGAAGTCATGATGTTGTGTTGATTATAATACAAAACAAGTGCACTTTCCAATTTTTGCAGACTTGCTGGCAAAAAAATGTCAGAACAGCAACCACAGTTTAGAGCTTCCTACAAAAAAGACAAAAGACAATAGCGCAGTTATGGATATAATCATTCTTGTAAGAGTCGTTTAAACACTGCAAACCAAACATTTGTTCTTGGCTTTGCACCCAAAGATTGTGAGCATTAGCTCATAACTGACCACAGATGAAAGCCAAAATTCTCCAAAAGTATTGAGAAAAAAACCTTGCAGTATCAATAATAACCTTATCTCTTTGACTTACTCTTTTTGTGTTCTAATGACAAATTGGGTAAAAAGGTCAAAATTCTTCTTAAAATATTATGCATGTTGAATTTCCACTGACAAATCCAAAATACTGTTCTTACACTAATACACTAATCTTTTTTTGTACTCCTACTTAAGGCCTGGCATTTGACATCCAAGTGCATGGATAAAAGTAGTTTAAACCAAACAAATTATAGGTGGTACACTGTGTAAAAGTAAATCCCAGAATACAAAAGGTCTCTAAAAAGTCATGTACACATATTCCATATTACCAGGGTGATGTTTGTGTATAAAGAATAACACACTTAACAAGTACTTAACAAAGTACCTTCTGCTCAGTGAGAGTGCTGTGAAAAATGAGAGGGGGCTGGCAGGAATTGCTGGTAATCTTTGCTTGAGTCCATCTTTATTATCTTGGTCAATGGACAGAAGTGGATCCCGAGGTAAAAATATCCAAGCCTGCTTCTCATCAATGTGATGCTCTTATCTGACATTTGAAATACATTCTGCAGGATGAGCGAGTGCATCATGTATGGAGTCTTCTTCATTTATATTAATAAATATATCAAAAATCTTTTGTAGTTTAACTTTCCCTAATCATTTCACGTGTGTCTTATGAAAGACAATCACTCAAACTGCCTGTAAATTATAGATACAATTTCTCAAAATTGTTGACATTCTTCGCTTTAAAGTTGGGTTTTAAAGCTATATAATGCTCATTTTAAGGTTCATACCTGTATTTTGGGTTTCTACTAGGACATGTTGATATGCTTTATTGTTAAAAACACACATTATTGTTCTCATACTGTCTGTCTATCTAAATATAGCTGTATTCACCCTCTGTCTGAAATGCTCCATTTTTGGCTGTTTCTTTAAGACATTCCTCCCGAAAAAGCCCAGTCTGTTCTAATTGGTCATCATTTCCGGGTCTTCACTCTGTCTCTGCACCATCATTGCAGTCGAGGAATGACTGTAACGGCACTGTGATGGCACTTTCTACCTACAGAGCATTTTGATGCTAGCACCTCATCCTGCTTTATAATCTAAAAAAATAACCTGAATTTAGATTATTTTTAATGTTATTACTATCAGTTTTTCCCATAAATAGAGTCTACTTGGGCTCAGATCCCTATTATTACGTTAGTAGTAGCATGCTGCAGTAGCTGTTGGTGGTCTTGCAATGGGATTAACTGTACTAATAAAACCGTAGAAATAATGTGGCCACGCTGTTGTGAAAGCTCCCTGAACATCATTTATCAGAGTCTGGTTGTTACCCCTCTCCGTGGCAGTCTAGTTGATAGCTAACGGGAGCTAAACCTTCTATGACCAGAGCTAACCGCTACTCAGAGCTAATGGTTTCTAACCGAGCCTTCACTTCTCCGTGCCTGTATCCATTAAGTGTATTTGTGAACCCGAGCCCAAATAAAACCCTTAATTTTATTAAATTGTCAATAAAAGTTTTACACTACAACTCAGAGGTGTTTGAATGACAGAATACTGAGATGATGAGATTTCCTTAATATTAGTTATTTGTAGGTATTTATGAGTTTGCACTAAAATAATGATAATTTGTTTTATCATCTCAACAGAACAGAGGAACATCAAAATGTATGTAAATCCAAACTTAAGATATGAAACCTTAAGTTCTTTGAACAAAAACACAATAACAAAAAAATAAAATCAGTGTTGACAATAGGGACATTCTAGATTGCCCTCTGGTGGACAAACGTTTTTCAAACTTTTTTTTTATAGTACAGTATTACAGGTATTTTATCTGTTGAACCATTAACATTTGGAAAAAAAACTGATTTAATAAAGCACAACATGGCTATACAATTTTTGTTAAATTTAACAAGCAGTTTGTTGTATTTTAGCAAAATACTAAAAGCAGCAGTAATGCAGAACGGAGTAGGCTACATTGTAATATCTGTTTATTTATCACGTTATAGCATTATTGCGATATTCAACAACAAAGGGCATAACACATATTTTCCTCATATTGTGTAGCCTTAATAGCTACCCTGAAATTGTGTCAGATGCTGCATAGTGTTGCAATATTTTCATCTGTATCATTTTTTAGTCTAATTTGTTTAATATGTAAATAGTTTTTCCCTTTTATGTTTTTGACTCCCATATGCAGTAAAACCTATGACAGAAACAAATTCAGTTCTTACTTAAAGTTTATTTGTATGACTGACAGACAAAGGGTTACTAGGGACAACCATCTCCATCTTTCAAGCAACAGATTTCAATCCAGTACAGGGAGGAGGAGGCAAGGGGAAACATTAGCTGTGTTTCAGAACAACAAGGTGAGAAATTGTGGCTCACAGTCTGCAATATTTCCACTCTAGTGAGCTATTGATTTTGTCCCCAGTTTTTCTTTGGCTCTGGACACTCTGCAGCCTTAGGTGGCACTCTTTCATTCCCCTCTGGGATGTGGGATGAAAGGATGCCACCACTGAACAAGTAAACGAAATGTGTTGTGAATCACTCAGGGAAACACCTCCAAAGATGGCTGTCCTTTTTTCAAACTGAGACAATAGTCCTCTTCGTTTGATGCCGCATCCCTAAGCTGCTTAGGGATGCAAACACTTGCTTTGAGAGTCAGTCAAGTGCAAAGAAAAAGAGACAAGGACCAGAAAACAAACAGGACTGGGATGAGGAAAATGAAAAATGCAATAAGGCACCTTGTATATCCACACACACATCCGAAAGAGTGTGTCAGTGACATGCAAACACAGAGAAGCACTGAGTGACCAACATGTCACAACACGACAGCTGGGCACTTTAGCTGCCTGAATGTTAAAGTATAACAAAGTTTTAGAAATCTATATAAGTTAGCAGTTTATTATTTTTCCCCATTTACATGCACGAGTATGCAGCAAGCGTGTAGATGTTCAATCACATATAGACCTCAACAGTCCCACCCCTCCTCCGAAAGACCTTACGTTGCAGAAGTAAATTTCCCATTCATTTCTCCCATTGATGTCTGGAAAAATACGTATGTAAAGAGT
Organism: Etheostoma perlongum; assembly: GCA_026937815.1. Lineage (NCBI taxonomy): Eukaryota > Metazoa > Chordata > Actinopteri > Perciformes > Percidae > Etheostoma > Etheostoma perlongum. The sequence goes on from CM049386.1 coordinate 12,335,355, forward strand.
CTTAGACCATGCCTTAGGCTAACCAGCTACAACATGACTCATAAGCATACAACATATAATTGCGAGTGAAAAAACTAACATGAAATCCAAAAAAGGTCAAAAGTTACAAGACTGTGTACATATTTTCATTTCCGAGCAAAGAACTACTCATCCCATAAACCACCACGCCACAATTAATAATATAGTCAAAGGCACGACCGCAAAAGCGCCTCTTGAACAACTTCCAAACAGCCTTGCACGCTTTTTCCTCCAAACATACTAATTTTATATAGTGAGAGTACAGTTAATAGCAGTTCTTTCAGTAGTAATTGTGTAATGATCGATATGACTCATACAGTATGAAGGCTACAGTAACCTAGCTGAAGTGAACGGATAATGTTAACTAACGTTAACCAACCTTCCTGCAAAACTCACTACAACTTTGTAGGTTTTGTCCCTCATGCTGGCCCTTACAAAACCCACAAGCTGACCTGCAGACTCACTACATTCAATAACGTGACCCGATTTAAAGTGGTTTTCAAGCCTTAAACACACTTGTTCTCTTCCTTGAAAAAAGCCATCATGGCAGCCAAGGAGATCATGATTGCACTGATAAGTCTACCGTGCAGAAGATCGTACAATAGGCAATAACGTTACAGTAGCCTAGTACAGACTGTCACGGACTTTTGCAGGGTTTAACCAAACACACGAGTTCCACCAATCAGAGGCATCACTGTGGGATTGTGGAATTGTTCAGGATTGTTGGTAATGAAGTACTTACCCAAGACATCACAAATACAAGACTTTTCTCAAAACAAAAATTTCAAAACAAGGTTGGTGCCCAGTGAACTTTTGCCATCTATATGAGCACATACAATCGCTTAGTCATGTCGTAGCTGGTTTTAAGTCTACCATCGACAGTTACAATTTTATGGCTTATACTCCAATTATCAATGGAGAAATCGTATTGTATTTTTACTTCCAGAACCGGCTGTGGGTGGGACTGTTGAGCTCTATTGTTCTTTGTGTTAACAAGACCCATACATTTGCACAGGCGATATTGTGACAATGAAGTATCACCCTAAAACTTTGGGTTTATCACAAGTAGTAGTTTAAATACAGTGGGTGATGATTTAGTTTTTTACTGAACTGTATATCACCAAGATAAATTATACTATTTTTTCCTCATATCTCATCATGTTCCCTCTGGCTTCTTGTTGCTTTTATTACTTCATAAAGTATTTGGAGAAGGCACACTGTTCAGCAGTTGTCTTTGTTCGGAATACAACATGTTTTTTAAGACCAGTCCCTTTGACATCTTAAATTATCTGTTAGCTGTTTCATCTACCTCTCATATCAAAGTGGTTACTGCAAAACCTGTTTTATAGCAGACACATTGACATTCAACCCATCCCTATTTAGCAGTAATTGTGATTTAGTTTCTTTTATTGAGTCTATGTAGCCTACATTAAGTTGTCAAGAATAGCTTAAATGTAGTATCAGACCTGACCATACATTTTTCTGTGTGAATGGCTGCTGCAGTAAGGGCATTAAGGCAGCAGGCAGGCAGGCAGGCGGCAGATAAAGAGGACTCTATTAGTCTCGGCTCATTGTGCCACTCTGATTTCTTTCTACTTCCTAATTGGCTGGCTTCTGTGGGATTGCCGGCCATATTTCAGTTTAAAAGGAGAATGCTCCATGGGTCACAGGAATAAAAGGGGCCCATTTGACAGGTCAGCAGGCTGATGTCTACAGCATAGTCTTGGGTCAAAGGTCAAAATAGCATCAAGATAGGCCATTGCAGTGTAGGTCAGCTCCTACACCAGAGAGCCCAATAAGTAAGTCGGCAGACTGACTGGAATCTTGTATCTTAGCAAGAATATCTTTGCAAAGACAATGAGGTGATTCATTTAATCTAATACATTATTATTAAAATCACATTGTTTTTTAAAGAAAGATTCAGGCCATATGCAGTTATAGCTGTGGTGGAACTGTCAGATTAACAGATTTTAACATTTTTTAGAAAAGTCATGCCCATTACTATAATGTTATGTTAATTATATTCAATTACTGAATTAATTTAATACCATTCACTCATTGTTCTTCTTCAATACTGAAAAGCAACTTTTATTATACAATATCATGTCACGGGTTTAACAATTGAGAGCTTTAAGTCTATCCCAGTTTTAGTATTAATCTACTATAGCATGTTAAATGTTCATAAGCAAAATACACAATTTTAAACTGTAACTGGAGTTGATAAATTGTGTATTGTTCCGAATAATCTAATTATAAAATGCTAATTTATAGCATTTCAGTTAAAATAAAGCAGTGACACTTTCTTTTCAGTTATAAATGAAATAAATTGTTGATTTTACCCATTATTGTAGACATTACGGGAGCAAAGTAAGACAAAAATAACGAAAGTAATCCAATTATTAAAAATCCATGAATTGCAGTAGTCAGAGGGCTTAAGTAACTGACAACAGTCTTTAGGAGGGATTTAGTTTGTACAACTGATCACATTGGAATCAGCACCCTCCTAACTCGATTAGCATTAACGTTCACCTCTAGGAAATGAGTAGCCCGAAAACATGAAATTCACCATGCGCATTTACTCACACACATACACATGTATACATGTGCACACACACACACACACACACACACACACACAAACACAGGATAGTCTGCCTGGCACCAGACAGCAGTGCACAGCTAAATGAGATGTGTGAGAGCCCCCTGCTGCCAAGAGGCGGGCAGGAAGAAGAAACAAACCCTCTCTAATGGAGACATGACATGCTCGCTGGTGCGGAAACTCAAATAAACGATTAATGGGCCATGGAGCCTTTAGTACAGCAGCAAAATTCCCAGCGCTGTGCCCCCTCTATGTACTCCCTTGCTCTCGTCCTGTCCCATGTTGGCCGTGGGGGTTCAACATTTCAGGACCCAGGCCTCTGCCCCGAGGCAACATATTTCTACCACCCCTTAACCCCAATTTTACCAAGATCCCTGAACTGAATTAAGTGGACAACACAACATCAATATCGGGAACATCGCAGAAGAACCCTCATGCAGCAAAGGAGAGGAATTCAACAGTAGGACAGATAAGACAGACATGTATTTAATGTCCTCAATATATTGCTATGCCTATGTTTTAAATGTTTTACAGCTGTAATAGCCAAATATCCTACATGTGAGCTTGGTTGCAAGACTGTTTTGAGGAGCCAAAAGTTCTGTCACTGTCTAGATGAGACTAGAGTCCTGCAATCATGCCCTGACTGACCCCCAGTGGAGGTAGTGACATAAGAACAGTGACACTGCACCAAATAAGACCAAAAGGCATGTGAAAAGATAAACAGCAAAGTCTACACAGAGCAAGCATGTTGGAAGCTATTGATAATACAGTCAAAGACTTTCGCATAAACTTCAACTTTTAGTGGCATTTTAGACTAATTCTAGTAATGTTTTTGCAAGGACAGCTGAGTCGCCTGAATGAGTCCAGGAAGTGATAGGGTGGGGGTCTTTAATTCTCATGGGGCCATGGAGGCCCATCCAGTCCAGTAGCTGTTGCCGTCTCCTCCATTGTCTTCCCTTCTATCTCCTCCAAAGCCCCGGCTCAGCAAAGACTAGCGAAAGAAAGAAGGGAAGAAGGGAAGCCCCTTACGTTCATGTGTTTTGATTAGCAGGTAATGATCTTTGATCTAATGCGCTGACTGGGAAAGTGCGGCTCCCATTGAAATCCGGTGGATGCTTGGCCGACCTGGAGCCAGTGTCACTTCTCGTTAGGGCCTGCAGCTCCATGACCTCCCCATTGCCAGTCCCAGCCCCCTCCTCGCAGCATGTGCACCCCGCGTAATGATATCAATAGCAGCAGGGGTGCAATGAATACAAATCCGCGTGCAGAATGTTTGGACAAGAATCCGCTCCCAACCCTCCCTCCTCGTGCCGCCCCACTCACCACCATTCAACATCTATCTCCCACACAAAGGGCGAGGTTAGGCTGTAATCTGGATGGTTGATTTCACACAAAATAGTTGGCTACTGCAAAGAACAAATGCCCCCTGCTGGTTAGCTATAACTCTATATTTTTCATAAAATACTAGGTACTCTGTTTGTACATCCCCTCCATCACAGTGAGTCATACTGGGAATAGAAATCTGCGTGTGAAAATGTGTGTGATTGCACCGAATGTTTAAATGTATTCATGCATGCAACTAAAATCATTCAAGCTTCAAAGTATATTATGACGGTTACATGCTTAATTGAAAGAATACAAAACTCAGTTGTCCATTTGCATGAAACAAGGCAGCTCACAAAAATCTTCAATTAGAAATATTGTTTGTTTCACATTATCTCAAATAAAGCAAATTTTTCCTATGATGCCAGGCCAAAATATGTACAGTATTATCTATACACCAGAGGACTCCAATTGTTCTTACTGCAGCAATACTGAATTTCATATCATGAAATATACAACACCAACTGGCAGTTGGAAAAGGAAACTTATACACAGTTTTGTGACCAGGCACACAACCATCACCTATCGAACACTCTGTCCAGTGTAGGGCCTGACATAGCAGCCACCTGATTTCCGTCTCTGGTATTGACACAGCCGTTTAAAGCAGCCTGGCAACCAGTGGCCATAACAAAAGGTATGTTCATGCAACCAGCCACGGAAATCAGGGAGGAAAGAACTAATTCATTTTTTTTCTGAATTAACAAGACTGGAAAAGCTATAAAATCTCTGCTATGAGACCTGTTTATTATCAATTACTGCGGCTCAATGCAGTCAGCACACTGTGAACACACATACATGTGCTGCAGCCATGTGCCTCTCTGCAAGGATTGCATGCTATGTGCACAAGCCCGGTGCACACAGAGTCCTCTTTTCTTTACTCGGCTGATTCATTACAGCCCTCTGAACACACCTCTGTTGCTTCCTACAAAACTCACGCTTACATAGTTCTAGGTTTCATGTGCTATGAAATGCAGAAGTGTCCAGAACAATGTCCAAAATGCCTTTGTTGTGTTTGGAGGAAGGGACCATTAAAGCAGATGAGTCGCCCCAAAAAGGCAAACCTTAGTGGTTGTCGAATATAGATTATAAAAGTGCTAAAATTCTTCGGTCAAATTATAGTGGTTTGAAATTGGTGTAAATTATAAGGGATGTTCTTATTTGAAAAATAACTTTTTATCTATTTTGGCATTTTATTAACTGCACATGTATGCAACTTTTCTATAGGCCTACAGGATGTGATGAATACTGCAGCAGCATAACAACAGTGAATAGTCGACTAGCCTCAAAGAAGATGTACAGGTGCTTGTCACAAGACTGTTTTGTTCCGGGTTTGGTTCCCTTCTTTAAATGATTCTAGCATTTTACCTTCCGCCAACCAGTAGGAATGGAGTCAAAACCATGTGGTAAGAGATGACACTGCTCATGGGAGTGCCTGGACACTCCTTCAACACTCTTTGCACTCAAATTAAAATCAGAGGTGCGACCCTTCCCACAGTTTGACAGAAATTGTCTTAGCATTTGGTCTGCCATCACTGAGGATGACATTGTTTAAATATTTGAAAATTGTGAACACGCAAGTGGTGCACACTGTCAATCTGTTACACAAGAGGCAAATTTAAAAATTCTCGCAGGAAGAGCCTGTCTTTTATATCTTTTCTAAAAGGCTCTGTGTAAAAATATTGTAAGTTACTAATCTTTATTTTGTGAGAGATTCTATATTGTATCCATTTTTCTTTTATTAATAGAAAAACCTATATTTTGAATGAGGTTTGCCAGACATATCAAAGGTTCAGATTGTAGATCTAGGAGGAAAGGACCCCAGATCATTCAAATGGGGACTGCGTTGAATATTTAATGTAATATTATTTAGTGTAATGTAAAGACCCAGCATGACATTTACACCAGTGTAAGAAGTCCCATCTCCTCTGACTCAACACTCCAGCTTTTTTCCCAGTACATCTCAAATGCATTAGCATTATAAAGACTACAGGAAATTAAATACGTATGAAGAAGCCTCCTCTGGTCGCACATCTTTTGTCATACAGTGTCTACAGTTTACAGCTACAGTGAGGAAAATAAGTATTTGAACACCTGGCTATTTTGCAAGTTCTCCCACTTAGAAATCATGGAGGGGTCTGAAATTGGCATCGTAGGTGCATGTCCACTGTGAGAGACATAATCTAAAAAAAGAAATCCAGAAATCACAATATATGATTTTTTAACTATTTATTTGTATGATACAGCTGCAAATAAGTATTTGAACACCTGTCTATCAGCTACAATTCTGACCCTCAAAGACCTGTTAGTCTGCCTTCAAAATGTCCACCTCCACTTAATTTATTATCCTAAATTAGATGCACCTGTTTAAGGTCGTTAGCTGCATAAAGACACCTGTCCACCCCATACAATCAGTAAGAATCCAACTACTAACATGGCCAAGACCAAAGAGCTGTCCAAAGACTCTAGAGACAAAATTGTACACCTCCACAAGGCTGGAAAGGGCTACGGGGACATTGCCAAGCAGCTTGGTGAAAAAAAGGTCCACTGTTGGAGCAATCATTAGAAAATGGAAGAAGCTAAACATGACTGTCAACCTCCCTCGGACTGGGGCTCCATGCAAGATCTCACCTCGTGGGGTCCCAATGATCCTAAGAAAGGTGAGAAATCAGCCCAGAACTACACGGGAGGACCTGGTCATTGACCTGAAACGAGCTGGGACCACCGTTTCCAAGGTTACTGTTGGTAATACACTAAGACGTCATGGTTTGAAATCATGCATGGCACGGAAGGTTCCCCTGCTTAAACCAGCACATGTCAAGGCCCGTCTTAAGTTTGCCAATGACCATTTGGATGATCCAGAGGAGTCATGGGAGAAAGTCATGTGGTCAGATGAGACCAAAATAGAACTTTTTGGTCATAATTCCACTAACCGTGTTTGGAGGAAGAAGAATGATGAGTACCATCCCAAGAACACCATCCCTACTGTGAAGCATGGGGGTGGTAGCATCATGCTTTGGGGGTGTTTTTCTGCACATGGGACAGGGCGACTGCACTGTATTAAGGAGAGGATGACCGGGGCCATGTATTACGAGATTTTGGGGAACAACCTTCTTCCCTCAGTTAGAGCATTGAAGATGGGTCGAGGCTGGGTCTTCCAACATGACAATGACCCGAATCACACAGCCAGGATAACCAAGGAGTGGCTCTGTAAGAAGCATATCAAGGTTCTGGCGTGGCTTAGCCAGTCTCCAGACCTAAACCCAATAGAGAATCTTTGGAGGGAGCTCAAACTCTGTGTTTCTCAGCGACAGCCCAGAAACTTGACTGATCTAGAGAAGATCTGTGTGGAGGAGTGGGCCAAAATCCCTTCTGCAGTGTGTGAAAACTACAGGAAACGTTTGACCTCTGTAATTGCAAACAAAGCTACTGTACCAAATATTAAAATTGATTTTCTCAGGTGTTCAAATACTTATTTGCAGCTGTATCATACAAATAAATAGTTAAAAAATCATACATTGTGATTTCTGGATTTTTCTTTTTAGATTATGTCTCTCACAGTGGACATGCACCTACGATGACAATTTCAGACCCCTCCATGATTTCTAAGTGGGAGAACTTGCAAAATAGCAGGGTGTTCAAATACTTATTTTCCTCACTGTAAGTACTTCGCAAATTTTTTTAATTGTTTTTGATATTTTATATTCAGTGATAACAATATATTCAACACTATTATTTTCTCATGACAAGATATTCTTCTAATGTTTGATAACGTAATGAAAAGTGAAATGGACCCCAACTCCATCTCGGCTAAATGAGAGGAAAGATTAAGATAAATAGCTACATCTGGCTCTCACTTGAAACTCTAAAGGAAGTCAAGATAACCCAAGGAGGGTCTGGTTATTCATCACCATCCAGACATGTGCCCGTACACAACTGTAACGGCTTAAAAAACAGTCAGGGACAGACGGAAACTCACCAGCCATGCATACTCCAAAGCAGCACCTGACTTTGGGGCCAGTTATTTATTTTTATTTTTTTAAATAACCACTTACAGAGTTATACTCTAGAGAAACAGAAAGGAAAGCAATGGATTGACAGCTGGGCCAGGAGGGACCTGGTTAATTTCACCTATCATCCAAACCCTTAGTGCCCCACACACCCCCTTGCATCTCTCTCTCTCTTTTTCTCAAGGGAGCAACTTTTTCTCCAGATCCTGACTGACATAAACCCCAGAGCCTCAGACCCCAAACAGAATTCTATGCAGACCCCAGGCTGCTTGTCTTCTGTCTGCTTCATCTATCTCTTTCTTCCACAATTTCCATCTCCTTAACCATTGCTGCCTTTGTTCTTGCAGTCAATCGATGCACCATAACTCAACTGGCCTCAAGTGTTTGATGTCTGAGCTCTGGATATCATTTCAACCGTTTTCATTGAACCAGTGAACCACATTGATAATACTATGTCTCACGAACACAGGCGTGCAAATCATGTGTGCACACACACACATACACTGACACACACAATATATACACTTAGTAATAAAAGATATTGAGACAGAGGAATAATGTGAGGGGAAAAGAGAATGCAGTAAGTCTTCATGCACAGTAATCTTTAAAACAGTAAGTGATATATCACAAGAGTTCTGTACAGCTGTACAGTTAAAAAAAAAGACCTATAAGCTAAAAAACGTATGGTAGTGTGCTTACTGTGCATTCCATCAACAACAATTAAGGAAGATGATCAATTGCTTATGGTTTAATCAAGTGTCATTTGCCAGTTTGAATCAGACCTGGTAAATGAATAAAGCCAAGTCTTTATTATAACTTCAATCAAACTGCCTATTTTGGATTTGAGCAGGATTTCAGAGAAATTCAGTGAAAGCTCAACATAGACCTGCCCTTCTTAATACTGTATCCATATTAGGTTTGATGCGTGATGTAGCAACCTCCTGTTCTATTCTCATGCACACAATCAGGGCTGCATGATATGAAGAAAATATCTAATTGCGATTATTTTTGACTAACATTGCAATTACAATATGATTCACAACATTGAAGGCCAGTTGAGGTGGTTCGGGCATCTGGTAAGGATGCCTCCTGGGCGCCTCCCTAGGGAGGTGTTCCAGCCACGTCCAGCTGGGAGGAGGCCTCGGGGAAGACCCAGGACTAGGTGGAGAGATTATATCTCCAACCTGGCCTGGGAACGCCTCGGGATCCCCCAGTCGGAGCTGGTTGATATGGCTCGGGAAAGGGAAGTTTGGGGTCCCCTACTGGAGCTGCTGCACCCGCGACCCGACTCCGGATAAGCGGATGAAGATGGAACATTGAAGGTAATGATCATGTGTGTATCACTATTGTCATTTTCACTGACTAATTTTAAATTTTTAAAAAAATTTAAATAATTATAGTGACATTTTTGCAATGATCTGTACCCAACAAAGATGTTTTCTGTAGTCTGTAGGATAGGATTTGTAGGCCGGGGACATCTGCAGCACCACAATACTTTATTCAGAATGGTTTGAAATATATTTTGCCTTTAACAAATATTGCGCCCCTCTGCGATTTGGATATTGCATTAGTCTATATTGCAATTTCGATAAAATTATGATTAATTATGCAGCCCTGGATTTGCTCTCTTCATAATCACAATAATCATATATTTCTGATATTGTGATCAAAATCCCCCCCAGACTGAAGTTCAAGGAGGTTGTCAGGCTGGCCGCAGCATCCACAACAATGTTGCTAGAAGCTTGTCTCACATAGCCAGGCATACTTCACAGCACAGCTGAGTAGCTAACGTTAGATGCTGGCTAAATCGACAGTCATAAAATCCCGTGCTCACGCAGAGCTCTGTACTCCAGGCACACTTTTTCCTCTTAGAATTATGGTTGGAACCGCTAAAACACAACAACCTTGCTGTCCTCTCCACCCTAGGGATATACACACTTCCCAGGTTTAGAATTACAGTAGGAACCGCTAAACAGCAGTAGTGCGATGGATTTACGTTTTTACCGGTATATATCTGGCAACCCAGCCTGGCTGTCAAACTGGGCAGTTGAAAACGAAACACAGGCCGAAACACAAACATAGATTCCCAAACGAGAAAAGGAGAAAATACTGGCATTAGCATTGTTGTCAGAAAAGATACCGCTAATGTTTAGCTTAGCATGTTTCCGTGATATCTGATGACGCATTGGGGTCATTTTTGGATGTATACAGTACATATATTACATATTGGACCTTTAAGAAGTAGCGATATCATAGGCCTACAGTTACTTTGTCATTTGCAGTTGTATTAATCAAGTGTGCCCAACATTTTGTAACAAGTGATTATTTATAACACGTATTAAAACATGTTGTCATGTAAAACATTTCAAAACAACTCATAAAGTTGTTAATATACGTATTGAAATAACTTGGAATGTCTTTTTGATAAAGGTATATAGAATATCTGTTTTTTTTCTTTTCAAATTTTAATTATTTGTCAACCATGCCAAATGCTATGACTTGGCTGTTTACATTCAAATTGAAATTACTCTAAGATTTCTTTTATTATTAAAATGTTTTACAACACAGAGCATAACCAGTAGGTATCTTAGTCGGTAGAACAATTTGGTTTGCTTAAATTAACAGTTACAATCACATTTTTGTCTGTGTGGAAAACAATTCAAACCAGACATACTGATAAATGAGATTTGGGCAATACACACTTATTTTATTTCTCAAGCTGATTATGTACAAGGTGTAATTTAATATAATAATCTACAACTCCGAGCTCAGCTCCCTGAAAGCTGGCTAATTTAGCAAACCGTATAGCCATGAGAGATCTGATTTGACCCATCATGTCATGAGATAGAGGAGTGTGTTCAGGTGCAATGAGCTGGGAGGGAGTGCAGTTGTCATGTTTCCTAACGTGTAGCAGGATGTATTGCTGGCAGAAGCAGCAGGGGAGATCCAGAGTCTCTCCTGAACACTCATAGCCTCATGAAAGAATGATGGTTGATTACCTGCAGGAGATGAGCTATGCAGGCCCTCCAGAGTCACAGGATAGCACTTTAGCGCTGCAGAGCTACAATGTTGAAGATGACGAAAAGACAAAATCAATCGTTGTCCTGTTTATAAATTTAGTTTTTTTTCTAAAATTGTCCAGAAAATAAGACCCCACACATCTAATGATTTAAAGAATGATTTCACATTTATTTGCTTTTGTTAAAGACATTTCTGAAACAATGTGCAATAAGAAACATATTTAACCCAAAATGTGTTATGTGGTAAATATGTAAGAGAGCAAATTACCCAAAATCTAAAGCTGTTTTAGAAAAGATGGCAACTTTCACAAACAGATATTATCTTAGTCAGCATGGGGGTTATTCACGAATCAACACATATGTATGAATGCCTGTTTATGAAACTGTTTATGCCTCCAAAATCTTTTCTTTACTAAACTGTATTACCTGTTTACCATCAACACCTGTCAACACTGTAAGCTGACACCGGTTTTCTTCATTTTAAAATCATGTCATATCTTCTTTATGTGTTACTTACTGTCAATACCCTTTTGTGCCAAAGCCCCGCTCTCTGGGAGAACAAGGTCCAGATGGCTTGGTGGGACCCGTCAGTTTTCCTCCACCAGCCACTCTGCTTATCAACAAGTTCACTTCACTTCAAGGAACAACTGACAGCTCTGTTAATTAGCACCTTTAGCCCTTCTTTCCCAGACACGGACAACACTAAGACATTCATATAGTCTTTTTACTCCTATTCTCTTCCCATATATTAGCCTATTAGGCCAGTTGGCTTTTCATTGATATCCTGTTTTTGGAAAAAAATACCTAAGGAGTGGATGACTCTGTTTCAAGACAGAAATGAGAAAATAAATAGAATCATCATGAGCAGCAGAAGTGTAGGTCTAGTTACAATTAGTAAACTGGTTATTTGCTCTACTTTATGACAGGATTTATTGTAGCAAACTTGAAGTGAACTTCCCATTACCTTCAGATGTTAGCTGTAATGACCACAATAGAGGAAACACGTACAAAATCCTGGAAACATTTTGACCCCTTTATTTACAACATTAACAAATATATGATTATCACAGCATTAAATACTAACAATGAAGACAATTTAAAACTTGAGTTATAAATCCCTCGCCTCGTTATTATCATCACCACTGTCACAGTCTCTACACCACCACTGAACTACTTTGTCTGAAACTGAAAGCCTTAAGACACAGTTCACAGTGGCATCAGTGTAGGGTCAGTTCCAGGCCTTTGCCCTCTACCCTCAGCGGAACTGAGTTCCTGACCTGTCGGCCATTTGTCCGAAGTGCAGGTTAGACCTCGGACAGCCTGCAGAGGAGGAGAAACAACCTGAAGCTTTGATCTGCTGTTACCTTGGATTGGGAGTAATGAAAGTGCCCCTGCTAAATTACAGTGGGGTTCAAAAGACTAAAAAAATAATCATGTCCAGCAGCTGCAGATGACTGGTAAAGTTCTAGGTCACATTCTGTATTTAAAAACCAAACATTATTGCTGGTGGATCGATAGATATTTCTAGATCTATCTTCTGCACCAAATAGGTATAAATCAAACACATTTCATCAAACCTGAAAAAGTAACTTTCAAGGTTTTCTATCAATGAAAGGATAATGAAAAAAAGCTAGTTGTTTTTTCACTGTGATCTGTACATTTTATTTTCTTATTGAGGAATAGCTTAGATTATTGAAACTTGATCTAAACTCTTACATTTTGGTAGTTTATATTAAAGATCAATATAAAAGAGCTGGCCATGGGTCTGATCCTTTTGTGTGTTTGAAGTGGCCAGTTGGGGGCGGGACAAAAGGTGTTGATTGATAGCCACTTGGCCTATAGGGCCGGCCGAGCTTCCTCTAGAAGGTCACGTCCTGTCTGGCCCCTGTCCACTGCACACTTCCACAACATATCCGGGGTCTTGGCCCTCCAAACTGGCTGAAGCACACAACATGCGCGCACACACACACACACACACACACACACAAACTCTGTACCTCCTTGGCGCCATGCTGCAGCGGTGGCCAGGGCCTTGCGTGCCATCCAGGGTCTGGTGTGAGGGGGAGGGGAGGAAACATGAGGGAGAGAGAGAGATGGGAAAATAGTCTTCAGCCAATCACAACCCTCAATTCTCCTCATGGAAAAGGTTACAGCACTCCTCCCCTTCCCAAGTCACTGTAACTGTAATTTTAGGTCATTCTGTCTTTCACATCTTTATTACTCAACACACCAGATGTAAAGAATATGACCTAGCTCTGCACCTGGCTGTATATGTATTTAGGTTTCAAAGGACTCGTACAACCATTCAACTCAACGATATCACTGAAAAGTGGTGGCTACGTTTAAAGATGCTGCATAGTGTTAACTTTGAGTGATCCCTGATGATTGGCTCCTTACACAAACTTTTCCACACTGTCCAGTTTGTCGGCCCTGACACTACGATCATTTCAAGTCCACTCAAAAACATCAAGAACTCAAACCACGATGGGAGGCCCAGACAAACTCACTGGTTTCCAGCCTTGTCGGTCTGACCTTGGCCAATGGCTGTAGCTCCATCTTTTGGTTGGTAAGTTAAGTGCAGCAGTAAAAGGACGTGTGAAAAGGCTTTTGTTTGGGCTGACAACAAAAAACAGTTTAAAAAGAGAAATTGCTTGCAGAAATCATAAAGGAAAGTACATACTTAACACATTACATGACAGTGAAGCAAAGTATAGTAGAAGTAGCAGTAGTATTAGTGTTTAATAATAAAAAAAGATAACATTGGATTATGCGGCCACTGTTAAATGCTTTTATCAGCTGGAGGAAAAAAGATGATTAAAGCTGTTTATTGTATATAGGTTTACATAATTGAATATGTATTGAATAGACTCCTTCTGTATTACCCTTGAAGTACCATTGACAAGTTGATTATAATATACAAAATTAGAGTGATGGAAATGTTCATGGTTAATGTGTTTTACTTATTTATCCAATTTTGCTCATCACTGTAGATGCGATTAAAATGCTGTACATATATTTTCAGCCAACATATGAATAATTCAAACTTCTCAAAGCTTTACAATATCAAACAAAAATATTAATAATGCAAAGTTGCAATAATGCAAGTTTTTAGTAAATAACTAATACAATTATTATTCGGCATGGCCGGCTTCTCGAGAGCTCTATCTTAACAGGTTTTGTCATCTTGTTATCCAGGGTTTGTCTTAGGCTTTCTCTTACTTCAATGTCCAATGATTATTTAGATTTTTGCTCTTTCTCTGATCCTGGGAAGACAAATGAAGTGCGTAACCACAGATAGACAGAGCGCTCACAGAGGGTGAAAAGAGAGTCTGGGAAAACATTCCTTAGACAAGGAACAGAGAGAAGGGAAGAAAAGGAAGAACGGAAAGATGTGGTAATAATATTTTTCTATATGCTCAGTTTTGTACAATATCAAGCAAAATTTTACAACAAAGATTAGGATGCACTGCTGAAATTAAACTGACTATTAAATGTATAGATAAATAGTATATGACACTTTCACTGTTGTATAGTGCAAATGCATTAACTAACACTGATTGCTGTTGTGTATTATCAGAAATTTGACATTCTATATAATCACACTTAGACTGAATGTGCATATTTTAAATAAGTACAGCGACTTATTTTAGCTTTACACTGAAATCCCATTAACCCCAAGCATTATCATATGGTCAAAGCAAAACACACCTCTGTTCTTCCCCTTCATCAATAATGTAAAACAAATGAGACGGGAAAGAGGGAGGCTTGGGAAGGGTTGGGGAGAGAGTACTGCGGATGACAAAATTAAAACAAAATAATAAAACTGTAACTAAATTGTATTTAGTGTGAAATGTAATCAACTGGTATAAGAAGTGGTAGAGTGTAAGAGGAAATGTGGTAGAAGGAGATGTATTTAAAGTTCTCTGTAAGGCCAAGGGTTGCTTTAGGATCTGTGCCAGAGAGGGGCAGAAGGTGTTGACTAGATGCAAACGAGTTGGCCCCATTGAGGAGCGACAGTGAAGCTGATAACTCACTTTCCACCCACCCAGAGAGGACCTCTTTATAAGGGCTTTCTGATGGGGCCCCATGCAGGCACCTGAGCATCCCCAAAAATAACTCTGTCTGAGTCCTATCCAATGAGCTGTGGCTCCATGCCAACATAACAGCAAAACACACTCTTGTACAAACATATCATCTAATTAAATGTTAGCTTTCTAAGATTGTGAAATCATTTTATGGATTAGAGACGTACAGGATCAAATTTCAAAAGACTTTGTTTAACTCTGCTCTTTAGTTGTATATTTAACCTCACCAAATATGCATTTGTGTGCAATCCCACTGATCGGTCAATTTTTCCACTTTAGAACATACACAACCATCCCAGCAACCTTTGTTTTCAGGGTTTGCGGTCACAATGACACAAAATATGGGAAGTGTGGGAAGATGCTGAGGGTAATAAAAAAAGAGAAAAAGAGGTGCAAAACTGAATAAAAAGAGGCCTTTGCGTGCTGTCTGTATTTCATTTTCATGGCACAAAGGCAACCAGCGGAAACAATGTCTTTCAGCTTGCTTTAGTAATAATACTGCTGAAAAGCCTCTTTCCATTCTCAGAGGGTACATCCAGATTTACAGCTTGACAGCAGTTACAGATCATGGCAGAGACACAGTTCTCTGGCAATGAAAGATGTTCTTTACATTATAATTAGCAGGTGGTGGTTTCAAGAGGCATGGTTTTCCCTGTTTATTTAGAAAGCATAGGATTGGTTACTTGAAAATTTATAATGAGACAGCTGAATATTTATGTTGTACATCTGTAAATCTTAAGTAATCTTAAATTGTCCCTGACAATTTGAAGCCCACAGTAAGTCACCAATATATTAAAATGAGCGTTACTAAACATTCCAACATAATGATTACAAATGAGAAGGTCACTTAAGTCACATAAGTCAAGCAGTGCACATGTGGCTTATTAAGTAAGGTTATTTGAATGCTGGGAGGTTCCCAGTTATCAGAAATCCTTGAAACATACCTGGAAAGTTTTTTAAAGACATAGGTTTGGTATGTACACATATAGTACGTACATAGTTTGGTATACAGCAAGACTAACAAAATATTAAAAGAAGTTAACTATAGATCATGTCTCAAAAAAGTGTATTTTCATTTACAATGTGTTTACCGTTAGAGCCATTTCTGAACTCCAGCTTGTCACACTTCATCATAGAAATGTCACGTTTCAAAGGGATTCAGATCTGTGTGATCATTTTCCCAATCTGGTTCTTGTTCAACTTACTGTAAATGGCCTACAGCCAACACAACCCCAACAGACATTTTTATCTCTAATTAGGACGTTTCTGGCCCCCGAGAAAGTCCCAGTGACTCCAGTTCTCTCCTTGTGATCAAGCTAATTTAGGGTTCCCTTTAAGCGTCTGCATGTTAGGCTGTTCCAAACATCTTCATGAGCTGCCTGTTGTCCAAAACAAAGTCACAGCACTGTAATTATCATATGACAATAAACCAAGCTAACCAGCAGTTGAACCTACAGTCACAACGCCTCAGCTCCACCCAGTCAGAGAGAGCAGCCTTGTATTCCCTTCATTAAAAAGCAACAAAAAAAAAAAAAGTCCCATTGAAGACATTTGTTAATGAGTTGTCAGCACTTTTCTACATAGAAGAATGAAATTGCTGAGGCGAGAGCGGCTAATGTCAGTCATGTTGGCCCTGTCATTCCTCAAGTGGCCTTTTGCCTCGTTAGCGATAGCCTGAGAAAGGGCAGCAATCTTATCATCGCAGGGAGCACACAGAGAGGAGCCAGACTGCAGGGACGGCTGCTCAGGACACAATGAAACAGACACAACACACTCACATATCTGCAAACAGATAATTGCTTTGGCAATGGATTAAGATTAATGAGATAATTACGGAGGGAAATCTCACCACATTGTTTATATATACAGTAAATATCTAGACGGAAACACAAAGTCACTGAGTAGGAATGGGGATTATGGATATTTCCACTTTTCTAGATTTAAAGGACCATTCCACTTCTTACATGTTTTAGCTCATTCACTACTCATCATGTATGTTTTACATAATTTGACATTTTTTCAATAGTTACTATTAATTATATATGTAAGTACGATTTGTTTTTACTATTTTGTTTCTTTCTATAGAGGCAGGTTTTAGTCCCCTATATGGGAGTATCAGACAGCTTTGCTCTGATTGGTCCACTCTGAGAGTAGATTAATGATGATCTTGTTAGATCAGAACATTGCCCTATTACATTAAATTCACTGGATGCTATCAGTAGTGTGCATAACTTTTGTCTGACTTTGCCTTCAGTTTGTTTTATATCACCCATAAAAAGTTTTTGATGCCTACACTCATGTTTTACATTAATTTCTATCATCCAGGCAGCTACACTTCATTTACCAATGTTATGAAGATCAACTTGCAGAGCACTTGTTTGTGCACTTATGGACAAGCAACAGTCAGGCTTATGAGCCATGTTGTCAGAAAAGTAAGGGGTTAATAAGGTTAAAAAAAACAGAAATCTGGTTCTGTCAGACGTCTATAGCTATCTACACACAGACAGCACAGTCCCACTGTAACTACTGCCTAGCATTTACATCCCTGTTCTGAGAGCTGCAGTGCTCTGATGCTCAGGCCGTTTGGCATATCTCAAGTGGATGCTGTGTTAGGCCTGGGAACCCTAAACAAAGATAAAGCCGCTGTTCCTGATGACTGGAAAGCTGCTGTAGCACTAAAGAGCGCTGGGATCGGGAGAGGGGCCATCAGATAGATGAGGAGGGTGAGGGATTGTTTCCCAGAGGACAGAATATGAGGTAAAGGCAGACTGTAGCTCAGTATCTCTGGGTGAGGATTAACTGATATCGTAGGCAACATAACCTTCTTCTCTCCAGTTCGTTCTGGTCCAAGATAGTTAGGGGACCACAAATAACTTTCTGTAGCCAGCCTATAGTTTGCTTAGGGGTGTGTTTCATCAAACACTTAAATTAGCACTCCAATATTTCTAATTCTATAAGCCTCATTTGGATACTGAGATGCAAAATGAGTCATTTTAACAAAAAACTACAGAACATATTTTAACAAATTCATTACAAGAGATAAATGTGTAGATGTCAAAATGTCAGTTAATAGCATGACAAATACTGCTGAGCTTTTTCAAAAGTAAAGCAATGTATGGACCGTATAAAAAAATCTATATGGATTAACGGGCAATTTCTTGCAATATTTGCAAGTTTTATATTTTTGTTAATATATTATATATTCCCTATTTTTGTGTAATATGTAGCTTTTCTTTTTTAACATACTAATCTCAATGTATAGCTCAATGATGAATATATATATATTTATTAATACTATATTGATACAGCTGTGGTTTCTCATAAACTGCACAGAAACCTGAAGTGCTGCTTGCTTTACCCCCTAAACAGCGTAGCTGATGTGTTTTATGAATGGGTGTTATTTGGAAGATCCCCCTGATATGAAATATGACAGTGCTCTGTGTGTGTCCCGTGACAATCGCCATGGTGACTATGCTATGTTTGGACCAAATTCATTGCCCAACTACAACCCATTTTCTTCCTTCTTTAGCAACATTCACACATACGACTGAAAAGCACCAATCTCGGCCCTCGAGTAACTGCAGTCATGAATAACCTTTGATGGCAGGTACGCCTATTATCCAAAAAACAGCTCACACTAACCACATCCAGATGGACTGAGCCTCTTGTCTGCCTCACTTCTATTGGTGTACTGCTGTTCTTTCCTCCCAGGCTGCTGTGCATGTGGTCATGTTTTGCACCTTCCCAACAGCTTGAAAAAATAAGAGAATCTCCTTTACTGGATGATCAACTGTTGTATCTTCTGCAGGATATATATTACAAGATCATTTGACATGCAGCCAGAAACAAAAGCCGATACGATGCTTCTCAGATGTCAGATGTTAAGTCCATTATTCATGATAGAAAATGTTTTTGTATGATATTGTTTATGAAAATAATCAAAAAAATAAAATAAGTTAAACTATTTGTTTGTCTTAATTCAAATTAAATAAATGGATATTGAGACTTTAAATTCATCAAGCCTTAGTAATAAAAATATTAAAAGAAATATTACCTAAAACATGAAAAAAACATTTTCCATTAATCCCTTAAATTATATTACAGATAAATATGGCTATTTTTCTAAAAGTTGAAGGTTATTGAGAAAAGCTGAAATACTGTTTTGTATTGTTTAAGCCTCCAAGCTGAATCTGAACGCTAATATTTAGGGCAGTTATTGTCCCACCCTCATGGCCTCTCATAACATATATAACCCATATGCATTTTTTTTATTCACTTTCTTCTAATGCCATACTGTATATGCAAGTATACCCACCATAAGTGGTGTGAGAAAACAGCAGAGCACAGCAGTTTTCAACCTTTTGAGGACACTGATTCAATAACACTGATTTGTAGTGCTGGTTTTCCACCTAAAGAGTGCAGCATTGTACCCTATGAAGATGTTTTATTTAATTATTAGTAGAAAAATTAAAAAGGAGTTCATCTTAGGTCTACATACCACAAAATCTGTGACTTCAACTCCTTCATTGAACACAATTTGGTGGAGAACATTACTTTTACAGAGATGAATAACCTTGTTTGCTGCGCACAAAATAGATAGATAGATAGATAGAAATAAAAAGATATATACTGTATAATTTTGGACTGTGCATAAAGAAGCGGTAGGACTCGGTTCACACAAACCAGTACCTCATTTCTCATTTCACATCATCCACTGGAGTACAAACTGGGAGCAATCCAGCAGGCAGAAGACAGGGAACAAAGTCACATCAAACATTCTGTGGTTACCCTGCCAGGGCTTTCATTTAAAGCAACTAAATGTCCAAAGGGACACCAGATAGAGAAAGTCAGATCACAGTTCCCCTGATTCTATAACCCTGTTTAATGGAGCACTATTATCATCCATATGTTTCTCACATCTTAAAGATTTTCTTCCAGATGCAGTCGGGCCAGAACCAGTATTGCCTGGAGCAGATCAGGGACACTTCACAGTCCCTCCTCATCCCTTTGGCGCAGCATAAAGCCTTTTTGGCTGGCTCTTAGCAGATTACAGTATGAGAAACACAGCTTTAAGACTGACAATGTATACATTTTGGAAAGTCACGTCATAAAACACCTTTTTTCTATCAACATGCAACTGACTACAAATGAAGATGCCCCAGCAGAATAGTCTTATTCACATCTGTATTTTGATATCAGTTAATAATGTGTATAGAAATATCTCAGTACAATCAGCCAACACACAAGAGTAAACACAGTTCATTGGGTCATTCTTATACATACTCCGTGTCAAATCTAGACTTCAGTAGTTCATCTCTACAGTCTAGAAATGCTTTCCTCAACTCATCTTCTGCTTTAATCCACAACCACGAAAGACCCTGTGAAATTATTTAAGGTGGTTTGCGAAGATAATTGTATTCATGATCCAGTCTCTAATGAAGCCCTCCATCTCAACTATTTCATCCCTCCGTGATAGTTGTCCCTCTGGGTCCTCCTCAGAGTCTCTTCCTCATCTTACCTTTCTTTTGACCACCCCGTCCAAAACCTGACTTACTGACTTCCCCGACCCACTGTTTGTTCTTGTTACGGAGATTCTTCAGGCCTCCACTCTGCAGAAACTGATGCTTCTGGTGTTTCTTGCGCTGCTTCAGGATCTGCTCGGGCGTCTTCAGCTCTGAGCGCACTCTGCGGCCACCGGGTGTCTGCTGCGGACCTACAGGGCTCTGAAAGTTAGGATTACCGCCACGACCCCGGCCACGACCTGGGAGACCGAAAGATACAGAAACAAGTATTAAAAAAACAATATTAGTTGAAGAACATGTAGAACTGAAAAAGCATGTACAAAGTGTTTTATCTTTCCGGTCAGAATGAAAGCAAACTAAACACTGTTGGAGGTTGGGTAATTCAGATTCAAAAATGGTAATATATTTATCAAAGTTAAAATCAGCATGCTGGCCTTCTATTTTTTAAATGGAATAACCCTATTCTACCAACATATAGTTAGTGGATCAGAGAAGGCATGTTCTGTCTTAAATTAGAAAAGATTAAATATACTGCCAGAGGTTCTACTAAACAATTCCATACCATTTGCCAGCCTTTTTAAACCTGTGTTGAGGATATGGAGGCAACACCATAAAAACGTAACTTCAATTTATTCAAGTTATTTATTTTTCCATTTATGGATGTGATGGCTGGCTATGAATGATATGCTAATTTGCTTTCTGGCAGAGAGTTAGATGAGAAGACAGATACCATCTTATATTTATCCTTTACATATAACTCCGGTTAGCTCAGGACAACTAGCCATGCTCTTTTTGTTAAAAGATAACATGGTTGTGTGACTTTCTATATCTTGGCCATAACCAGTTACTTCCTGGTTGTATGGGGACTGCTCAGAGTCACTTTTCAACTTTGGTTTTGGCACGCATAAACCAAACAAGAAAAACAGTGTTAATTAGAGTTTTAGACCATGACGAACTTTTGATTTAAAATTTGTGGCCTCTGAATAAATAAATAAAAAAACATGGACATTTATTATATTATATTTATTAAGTACATTTTATGAATTATTTCTTTTGTAACAAAACAGTATCAGATGTAATGGCTTATTTCAGATGAAGATGCTCTCCTACCTCCTCCTGGCCTGCTCCCTCCTTTTCCTCTCCCTCTCCCTCTTCCTCCTCTTCCTCTTCCTGCTCCTTCACCATCTGAGCCAGATCCTCCGTCATCAACCTTGTATTTCTTCTTCCACTCCTCGTAACTGACTTGCCGTTAAGTAGCACAACGTCTTAACAATACAGATAAATGTAGCCAGAGTGAGAGAGAATAGTAAAATTGAACAAGTAAACAAAGAGGATACAAGTTCTTCCTGTTCTTCTTGTTGTTGATGACCTGTCCACCATCTGTTCTGATCTTCTTCTGGTCCTCTTTTCCTGCTTCTCTTACAAAGCGCTTCCTCTTACGGTCCCTACAAATGACAGACTCTAAATTATAAATCTAAATTTAATCAAAAGAAAAACATAGGTGTCAAAAACAGGCAGATTTAGAGTGAATTAGTGAATTAAAATGTTCACCATTTCATTATGCTCTTGTGCTGGTTTAACTTGGCTCCATCATCTCCCATGAGGTCCAGTACGGCCGAGGAGGCCTGCTGGTCAAAGGCAGTGCCCTCTCCGCCGAGACTTAACCTATCATCACACCAAACATGAGGAGGTTATCACAAGCAAATAGTTTATTTTAAAACATCACAATGGTTCATGCCTCACCCTCTCTCAGAGTTAAAGTCTTTGGGTCTGTAGGGGATGTAAAAGTCCTCATCTTTGCCCGACTGTCTGCTTCTCTTGTTCTTTTGTCCTTCTTCCCCATCTTCCTGCAGGCTTCTCTTTTTGCCACCTACCACCACAGAGAACACCCCCTGGTGGGAACATCAATAATTACATGTTAAACACTGACATGAGGTTGGCATTTAACCGTAGAAAAGGACAATTTGTTACAAGTATTAACATAGTAGAGATGCTGCTCTGTTTTAATAAATCTTCTTACAGATTAAAAAAAGAAATCTATTAGAGCTCAATCATATCACATATAATAGATCTTTTTCTTCTACTTCAGTTGAATGTGGGACAGTGGTAAATGACATTTCTTCCATCTCTTTAGTAAAATAAAATGCACAGTAACTCTCACTAGAGCGTTGGCATCTAGACTCAAGATGCCAACACTTGTTCCTGTGCTCTAATAGATTTTTTTTTTTTTAAACCATAAGAAGATTTAATAAAACAGAGCAGCAGGTCTGAG
The DNA here is from genome assembly GCA_026937815.1 of Etheostoma perlongum. Taxonomy (NCBI): domain Eukaryota; kingdom Metazoa; phylum Chordata; class Actinopteri; order Perciformes; family Percidae; genus Etheostoma; species Etheostoma perlongum. The sequence continues at coordinate 12,358,261 of CM049386.1, forward strand.
AACATAGCGCAAGTCCCGTAGATTGTATTGAGAGTCGGACGCGATGCCAATGAACCTGGAGGCAGCAATAAATTTTTTAAAAAGAACGCTGGAACGCGGTTTTGTTCAGGACCCCCGCCATCTGTCGCTAGCAATGATGACGCAGTGATTAGTGACAATCCTCTCTGACCAATCAGTAGTTTGAAGGTTTTCACGTCATCTTTTGGTATCGCCTCAGCTTGCTTGGAACCTCGACTACAAAAAGTACCTGTTAGCTTTTTTTCGAGACTAGATTTGAGGCAAGTCGAGTAGATACCATGCAGTGGAAAAACTCCATAAATCTTGTTGAGGTAAAAATTGTCTCGCAATATCGGTCACAGGTGCAGCCAATCTGACCTTGTCTTATAATACACATGGCTTTAAAGAGGAGTGTGGCTTTGACCTCTAAATTAGCGCCAAAGTTCACTTTTGCAGAGCGGTAGCGGAGTTGCAATTGTAAAAAGCTGCCTGCCTTAATTTTCTTCAAAAATAGTGTTGAAATATTGTCTCATCTCGTGAACCCAATCCCTTGTCTCGTCTGAGAGGAGTGTCTCATCACACCCCTACTATATTATCAGTGCTCCACATGTTGGTCTTACAAAAACGCTAAAGTAAAAACACGCTGTGGATGCCTGGTTTCAAATCATAATACCACAGTGGCATGAAAGGTTTTTTTTGCCTTAAAATCATCCTCTTCTTCGCCCGTGGTGCGTGTGAAATCATCGTCTGCGCTGGTGGAGGGCTTGACGGGCTGGTGCAGCTGGCTTTCTGCTGCCAGGTTGTCTCTCCGTTTGCTGTATTTGTCCACCAATCGTGTGTCCTTAGAGCGTTTGGTCCGCATCACCTCACCAGCCTGCGTCTTACTGTTGGAGTTGATTTCAAAGATAGTCTACAGTAGACAAAGGGTTTTTTTTATGTTTCATCACAGGTTATGAGGGAATTTCAGCAGTATGAGATATCTGAATTACTATCTACAGTAACTCACCGATTTGGATTTGTAGCCTTTGATGGCATCAACTATTTGAAGGCGCTCCAGTTCCGTTTTCTCCAAACCGGATACTGAAACAAGATCAATCAAATGCTGTTACCAATCTGAGTACCATCATCAATGTTCTCTTCTTAGTTCATCCTCCTGATAAACTGACCTAGTAATGGATGGACAGACATGCTGGACAGATCTGTGTTTTTGACACGTCTGAAGGACTCAGGTGAGGGATTTGGTCGAGACTTAAGATACTGCTTGTAGGCGTTCTCTGAGACATGGTGCATGTTTTGCAGGTCCAGGGAGTTCTCGTGAATCGTCGTCAGATGAGAACTTTCATCATCCAGTATACTCTGAGGGACCCGACCAAACACACCCTCTGAATCTGGAGGAAAGGTTTAGATTGGAGAGAGTAACAGTAGAGAGCCAAAGAGTGTGTCAACTAATTAATCCAAGAGTTCATTTATGAGTTGGAGTCCTTGCAGGCATCCCGTGAAGCCTACCTTGTGTGTGCTCATGTGTAGCGAATTGAACAGGCCTTCCAAGGAAGAGGTGAAGGTCGTAGACAAAAGGCATCTCATCTGGACAAATCATACTGTAGGCTACGCCACTGCGTCCAGCACGTCCCACACGACCTGATGGGAAAAGAAAGATGACAGATGGAAAAATAATTCATCATTTATCATATCAACCTCATCACTTCTTCCACTTGTTAGAATTTGGTAAAAAAACAACAAACTTTGATTAGGGGCACACTCTTGATTGTAATTTGTTGTCTAAGCCACTCACCAACTCTGTGCAAGAAGAGCTTGGGCTTGGAGGGGAAGTTGTAGTTAATGACATTGTCCAGCATGGGGATGTCTATACCACGAGCAGCAACATCTGTCACAATTAGCACCATGGCTTTACGATGCACAAATTTCCCTATGTTGATCTTCCTGGCAGTCTGATCGAGGGCGCTGTAGATATAGGCACACTCCACACCTTCTGAAGTCAGCAGCTGGAGATCAAAACAAAAGAAAGCACCATAAATCTAAGAGTGTTTTTTCCACAACTGGACTTACTGAGAGTGTTTCATTATGCTGTTTGTATTTTACCTCCTTGATGTACTCTACATGGTGTTTGGTGGCAACAAAAACCACTGTCTGCTCCTGAGGCTTCACTACATTCCTCAGCAGGTAGAGCAGCAGTGCCTGCTTTTCATCCATACGCACATGGAAAAATGACAGCTGAGGAAAGACCGGAGAAATACAGATTTTGTACGGGATGGACAGATATAAAGAGATGATTTAGCTCCAAGCTTTAGATGCAACATGCACCTTTAATGGTCATACTTATTTAAGTTATTATAACAGTCAGTTATTGACTCAGTTACTGACATCACAAAATGTCACATTAAAATGATTGTTGAGAGCATCCTTAATTTGTTTATAATAAACGCATGAATCCATTTAATAAATAAAAGTATGTTTTTCTCTTTAAAGCTTGGTTTATATGGTTGGAACAGTTCTTTTTTAATGTTTAATAAACTTGATAAAAATGATTTATTTACCTTAATCTGGTCACTGAGTTTGGAATCCACATCTAAACGAATCAACACTGGTTCAGTCAGCCCTGGAAATATAAAAGAAAAGCATATTTAGTTAGCTTGGGTTGTCATGCATACTATGATGATGGTTAAGGGGATGATCTTCAAAAACATCTTCAATCATGATGGAAGCATGTTAAACAGAGCAGTTGAGTGATCTCACCAGCTCTGGCAAACTCCACCAGCAGTTTGGGCAGAGTGGCAGAGAACAGAAGAGTCTGTCTGGTGTCTGGAAGCCTCCGGATGATCTCCTGAAGCTGTTCAGCAAAACCCATTTCAAACAACCTGAGTGGAAGCAAAGCACCGACACGGTCACACATGCAAGTGTGAATCCAAGCTGTGAAATGAAAATATGACACCTTTAAACAATTCCATTTCCCACCTGTCAGCCTCATCAAACACCACATACTCCACATTCTGCAGCTTCAGATTCATCTCACTGATAACGTGCATGAGACGACCAGGGGTACCGATGATTCTGGGGGGGAGGGGGAAGCGCAGAGATCATGACTCCAACATACTGTCCATGGATGGTGAGAAACGACAAAACAATTTAGCGTTACAACAAAACACTCACATGTCGGGGTTCTCATGAAGAGCAGCAAACTGATCATCCATTCTGGAAAGGAGAAAAGACATTTACATTGATTTCAAAGTTAAAATGGCAACTGTACGAATCTCAGAGTACAACATGAAACAGGAAGAAGCAGCAAAATATCGTGGGGTCGCGCACCTGTCTCCACCAAGGATCAAGGCAGTCTTTAGGCCGGTGAATTTCCCCAACTATAATACCACAGCACAGTGAGAGAAAGAAATCAGGGTCACCACTAAATAGCCACAGATAACATAGATACATGGAACACAGGTTAATAATACAACAACAGTAAAAACTCAGTCTGTTTGTCTGACCTCTTTTGTGAATTTCATGGTCTGCAGTGCCAACTCTCTGGTAGGGGTCAGGATGAGGGCCCTGGCTCCTGTTTGGGCTTGAGGGGCCTTCAGCTTCTCGAACATGGGCACCAGGAAGGCAGCAGTTTTACCACTGCCAGTCCTAGCCATGGCTACTATATCCTTGCCATCCAGAATCACTGGGACAGTCTGAAGTGGTGAAAGGAAAATTGGGCATATAATATCGTGACTTTACAAAATGTTTGATTACGGGATCCTGAAGTGGTGCTGACTTACCTTTCTTTGGATTGGAGTAGGGACTTTGTAACCCTTTTTCATGATGCCTTTATATACAGGGTAACTGAGACCTGAAATCATACATAATGTAGTTACACAATATTGCCTCTGGGGAAAACAGTGGACCATACTTTACTTAATATAGATCAGGGGTGCAAATTAACTTTTTTGTTCACCTGCCATTGTGGCTGGTCAATTCCAAAATCTACCAGCCACTTTCTTGCTTTTGATCCACAAGTGTGTTACTGCATTTGAAAACTAATACAAGATCTACAACACTCTGGCATGTTTATTACATAAGATAAATCAATCTCTCTCTCTCTCTCTCTCTCTGTCTGTCATTGCAGCTTAATTGGTTGCAGGATGAGAAGGTGAAGCTATGTCAAGCCAGGTGTAGATAGCTGGGATAAGTGCATGTTCACTGCTTTCTTAAATAGACCACGGTATCGATCACAGATTTACTCCAGAAATGGAGAAGACGCAGCTTCTAATGGAAATCAACAAGGAGGTGAAGCACATAATATGCAAAATAAATACGGCTGTTATCAAACAGAGAGAAAAAGCCCAACAGACTATAGCGGACTGACTGAATGTGTAAGGATTTAAAAATGTCTACTTAGTCTACTAGTCATTCCACATTTTTACAAAGTTGTATGCTACACTGTGTTTTAATATACTTGCTTTATGTGTTGGTTTTATTGTTGTATCTGTTTTTGTGCTAAATGTGCTGGTTTTACTCCAACGTGTCTTTGAGTAGCCTACCATGTAAAGCACTACATAAATAAAATTTATTATTTAGCCTACTTTGCCTTAACAGTGAGCAGAGGGAATTAATGTTCCTCAGGAAATGGACCCTAATGACTAGGCTTAATTTCAAACCCCTATTCACAGCCCAAGAACATGTTTTACAACCATATGTACAAATCTCTATAAGCTATGTCTAATTCTATCAGAACGGGACAAAAAAAAAGTGACTTTAATTCACACTGTAAGCATCTATGTAAAACAATGTATTATTCATGTTTTCTCCCAAGCTCCAAGCTGACAAGTAACAGCACCAAAATAAAAAGATTAAGAAGCACTGAGGTGTTCGCTGTGTGATGAATTTACACAAAACTATATAAGTATATAGGCCATGTTATTGGTACCTAATAAAAAAAACATTAGGTCTACATATTAAGGACTAACACAAACTTGTATTGGTCTCTGACCAGTCTGCCATTAATGTCATCTGGGAATATAGCTGCATTGTTCCACTTAATCTCCAGAGCGGGTCTTTTATAAACCTGAAGCTGCATAGACCACGGAAACCACGCTGCTCATCTCTATTTTTACAGAGAGAGTGGACACTGAAGCTGGCAGGCAGCACCCACACACCAGGATGCCGGGTGGTGTTGCTAAAAACTTGCAATGTAAAACTAGTATCAGACCGGCTGTCGCGGCCTTGAAACACTAACGGCACACCGGGAAAAGTCTTGACTCTCTCGACTGCCACTCCGCATCTGGGTGCCAGTGCAACCATTTCTAACCATATAAACAACTGCAATAGTAGGGGTTTAAATCAAACTTGTGACAACAATAGTAACAAGTATTGCATGTTAATAATAACTGTTAAACACATTTATTTCGGATCAGGGCGGCAGCTGATTTAACACGAGACTCCAGGATTAATCTTAGCCTAGCTGTTAGCTTGCTCTGGACCAGGCTAGCAGCAAAGAATAAATCTCCATGGTTACTTGGCTGGGTTTAATTCAACCTGCTTTCGTTTAACCAAGTCGAAGCTAAATTCATCTAGGATAAAATGAATATCCTGACTTAATCCCTTATCCTGGTTTCATGCAACAGGCCCCTGATCTTTCATCATGTACTTTATCAGCTCATACTAGAACAGGAGTAATACCTAAAAGAAGATAAACTATCACATTGGGCAGTGGCATTACAACCCTACTCCAGACACATTTTAAAGTATATAAACTATTGTTATGATATATATACACATTTTAATTTTTTTAAAGATTATTTTAGGCATTTAGTGCTATAGGTCAGCTTATACATGAATGGGGGGAGAGAAAGAGGGAATGACATGCAGCAAAGGGTCGCAGGTCAGAGTCTAACTTGCGGCCACTGCATCAAGGTCTAGACCTCTATATATGGGTGCCTGCTCTACCAGGTGCAAACCAGGCACCTATGATCAATTATTTGTTTAACATAGTCTGAAAGGGGCTGGAACCTTTCTGAAATTCTGGATCTGGCCTGGCCCCACCCACCTCGCTCATGCTCACGCTTGGTTGAGACTCTTTTGGTGACTACATCCTAGCATCTACCTCAGGCTGACTGGTAAAAGGGCAGCGTGCATCTAATAAATGACTAGAAACATCGGAGATTCAGCCATGGCTGAATCCCCAAGGCAGGATGGCTGTCTCACGGTGCCCCGCGACATGACCTCCTGCACAGGCAGCCCACTTGCTGTCTGCAACTATTTTTATTTACCCACCACTGTGCCTGGTAGGTTGAGCAAATTCACATGCTAATGCACAAAAATCACCCACATATGGTGGGTGGCAGGTGGTAATTTCCATCCCTGATATAGATTATTGTTTCAGTTCAAATTACTATACACAGGTAGATTTCCAATACTGCAAGTAACCAGTGGATTCACAGCCCTATCTGTACACTTATACACTGGGTCTTACCCATGGACTGAAAGCCTCCAGACTTCTTTTTCTTCTTGTTCTGGGCTCTGACCAGCTGTCTGGTGTCAGGCTCCACATCTGACAGGCAGTCTGATGTGGTCGGGAACCGCTGGAGTTTCCTCCCTGGCTGTGAGCCAATAAGAAAACACAACAATAGCTTGTTAACAACACGAGGGAGGTATCAATAAGCCTACACCTATATTACCAATGCATTTGGCTGAATTAAGCCATTAAAACAACACGTAGTTGTTTTTTACGTAAGGAGGAGTACACAGCACATATGTTGGACACAGTATTTGTCCTACTTCACTGAACTGTTTTGGAAAATGTAGGCTAACAATTAGTATAAAAAGGTATGTTTACATCAATCAGAGGGATGTACATAGATATGATCTATGGAATGTATGCTTGTTTCATTGCACTTGTGCAATGTACCAATGGTCGGGTCTCAGAATAAATAATTATAAAGTGGCAGTGATTAAACAGATAAAAGTGAAAAGAAATACAAAATTTACATTAATGTAATATGAACTTAAACGACAAACACTTACAATACAGTTACATGCTATGAAGATTTCATAACTATGAAGTTACAGGGATAGAGCTTTGAAGATAGCAAACATGTTCATGATAACATCCCGGGATGTTTTAATTTATCATTGATGGGTCATATAAGTCAAGTTGGTCAAAACACCAATTAGGGGGCATCCGGATTTGAACCGGGGACCTCTTGATCTGCAGTCAAATGCTCTACCACTGAGCTATACCCCCGACTACCACATAACGGACAGTGTGTGAGTGGCTAGGCGAGACAACAAGGAAGGTAGTGCTATATTAAATGCCACAACACACACAAAAGCGGGTACGTGCTTAGTATGCCGTCTTAAAATATTGCTCCTTACAGAATCATCGTCGTTAACTTCAGCAGCCAGTTCAAAGTCTCCGCTGTCAGCATTAGCTGTGTATCTCTTCTTCTTCGTCAGTTTCTTCCTTCTTTGCGCCATGCTGAAGCTTTAGAACGCTCTTAGACTGCCGTCGGTAACTTTACTGTACGGTATATGAAATAAAACTAGAGTCAAACTAGGCAACGACGCTCATGGCAAATCAACACACAACAACACGGTGGGCAGACATGTTGGACACACGTGTGAGTTTCTTCTTCTTCCCCTTCTTGTCTTCTTCTTCCTCTTCCGTTCTGGTATGGCATGTCGCTTGTCGCTTTAAGGTCAACACCGCCATCTACTGCTACGGAGCGTGTGCCTCTGGATAGTCCAATCAAATTTCACAATTCACATCTAAAATGATGCATATTTTATACCATCTCCACTTCTTCTCAGGCCATTAGCCTATATTGTAAGTTGTGTAATTTATATAATTGGTAACACTTTACAACGCCTTACGACATAGTTTCTAAAGTAGCCTAGCAATGTTTCATTTACTTACAGAGGATGCAGACGCAGAACTGTCAATAATCAGCTGAACACAGCCATAACACCATTTTCCGGTCCTGCTTTTTTCACCCCCTTCTAAACCTAAATTAATCTCATCGATTCCGTAAAGAAGACGGACTGATATTTAGCACTATGAATCCTGATTTGCAGATGTCAGACTCTGTGGTTCATCTTTGAAGAATCTGCACTTAAGATCTCAGGTGCTTCTTGTATCTTGTCAAATTATCTAATTTCTTTTTGAAGGAGTTGAGGGACATTCATGTCTAAATGTATTTACATTTTTTATGTAATGATGCCATTGTTTAGTCACGGATCTATCCTACTATCTGGGCTCTTGTGTCCGGGGGTATAGCTCAGTGGTAGAGCATTTGACTGCAGATCAAGAGGTCTCCGGTTCAAATCCGGATGCCCCCTTGTTGATGTTTTGACTGATGTGGCATTAATGATAAATTAAAACATGCAGGGATATTATTTGTACGTGTTATCTCAATCTGGGTGACTTCATAAAGAAATATGTTCATAGCATTTAACTTTAGTGCAAGGGTTTGTAGTTTACGTTGATGCTGTTTGTATTTGTCTTGTTGTCACTTGATCTGTAAATCATTGCCACTTCAAAATTACACTTATTATGAGACCCAACAGTTGGCCATTTATTGCACAAATACCAAAGAGAAATCTTTTTTTTTCTATGAGAATTCTTAAGACATGATTCAGTTCAGTTTAGAGTTTCCCCTGATTTATGAGAGAGAACATACATCATCTGCTCACCCTGTTTCCCCATATTGTATTAGCATTTCTGTGTGCGCACTTGAAAGGCTGACACAGATGTCTTGTAGCAGAGTTGTGAATCTCGATAACACCCTCATTCCTGCACTTATGGAACCATTGTATATCCTGCACTTACTGCTATTGCACTTCTGGTTAGACCTAAACTGCATTTTGTTGCCTTGCACCTGTACCTGTGAAATAAAGTTGAATCTAATCTAATCTAATTTCTGCAGTGTTTCTGGTGCGAAGATGTATTATATGCAGTCCAGTGCTGATTTAATTAATTTCTCTATTGTGTTGATTATGTTTTTACATAACCGAAAACTCATAGAGAAATCAGAGTTTTTCTTTTTGTTACATTTCATGAAATGACTGCATAGGACATTTTGCTGTCACACTTATATTACAATCTGGAATCCTGAATCATGTTACAAGATTTCTCCCAAAAACAACAGATTTTAGTCCACTGCACAAACATAAGCTCAGAGACAGAATCACTAGGTTCCAGCAGGCATTATGCACTATGCTAATTTTAAGATTCTGTTTTTAAATGCCCTATGTATTGCACATGTGCTTAATTATCCTAATTCACTGTTTAAAATGTGTATAGTATATAAAGAAAACCTTATTTTGTCATTCCTTGTCAAATAATACCATGCCATTGTTAATGATATAATAATACATAGCTCTACCTCCATTCATGAATATTGCCCTGCCAAAGCTTATGTGGAATATCCTTGCTTGACAGCCTTGAATACAAATTGATCTTTTACAACCAATTGAATCCGTAAGTGAAATGAATATGAGTTGTTCTTAATTGTATTCCTATTGATTTTGCCTAAAGTGGTAAGTAATTTTGTCAAAATGTGTCATTTGAAACTTCCAATAATCCATGCATTCACTTCTACGCACATTGATTATTGGGCAATTACAAATGTCAGTAATGTTCCTGCATGTGGTTTCATTAAAATGTGAGGCCAGCTGCTGCCCAAGACATCAAAAAGCCAAATGAACACTGAGGTGCTCAGTATGTTACTTATTAGGAGCCAACATCAGAAAAATATCTCAGTTTTCTTCCTATTTTTAATAAACATTGTTTCTGTTTCAGTCTCGGAGTTCATATGTGTTTGATTATGTGCGTTAGGTACAGTGCATATTTATGGACATTTCTGTCAATACGCCAGAGTTAGCCAAAAGGCTATTTTTCATCTGCAGTCCCTAGACAGATGGTAAAAGTCACCCTAGAAAAAGTAAAATTACATATTTACACAACAATATAACAATTACAATATATAATTGGGTAAATGTACTACTATTAAAGTTAAATATTTTATTATAACGATGCACATTTTCCATTGTTCAGTATGTCTTCAGTTTACAGGACTTTTTGCATTTGCTCATTTGTTTCTGTTGTTTATAAGCAGCCACAGTTTCATTTTTTTTAAAGCACACAGTGGAAATGTGTCCTCTGGAACACTGACACTAATATGGCTGCCAAAATGTGTACTGCGCTGTTTGAAGTCAGTGGGCTGATGTGCGGTAAATAAGTCAACACTGTGGCAACAGCCTGGAGCTAATGCCATTCATATTTTCTTACAGAGCCTGGCAGCGGTGGCCTGGAGCCAAATCTGTTCAGGGAACTGAGAGGGATGACAGGAGGAAAAAGGTGCAGCAAGCCACCTATAGGATCTGCTTTTGTTCTTAAAGGTGATTTAGGTGATAAAGCCTGAGGAGGATTAAGATATGAAGCTGGGAGGGATGGGAAGGTTGTGGTGTTTTCAACTTGGCATTCAAATAAAGCGGGCGTTGGCATCAGTGTGCTATCAGGTCAGCCTCCAAAGCTCCTGGCAGTGTCTTAACTCTCAATTTCCCCACAAAGTCAAGCCCTCATGTTGAAAACATGCCTATGAATCACGCTTTATCTCCACATTCATTTAATTTCTGATGTTGCTTATGATTCATGAAGCTGGGCTTTTAGTGTTTCTGTCTATAGAAGAAAATAGGGTTGTATGTTCTAATTTTTCTCTTGGCAGCATGGCTGCATAACACCCCAACTGCTACAAATCCCCAAAGAGCCCTATCATTGATTTTACAAAGTATAATGATAAGATCTAAAATGCCAAACATACATAGATTTGAGAACCTAATGCAGGGCAAGCTAAGCTGCATCCTGGGCTAAAGGGGATTTACTGCGGAGCATCTGTCCTTTCAAAAACCTGTGGTGTAACTTGTGTTAACTTGGATTTAGTGTAGATAGAACACAAATACGCTGGTTCATTATGTGGTTGGTGACTAAATGGGCACTGAATGACAGTCATTAGGAAAAACAGATGTCAACATGTCTCAGGTTGGATTTTTATAAAGATGTTCTCCAGCAGAGTGTGTGTAGCAGATGCTGCCTCTAAGCCTTGGCGAATGGAGGGGGGATGTCTAAATTAAGAGATTATTGAGCTGATGGTTTGTAAAACTAAGCCTTTAAATGGTGGTAGAAGTTAAATATTCTTCTACTCTATCTGTGTCAATTTAATTATTTATCAACCACTCTTTAAAAGGCTGACCATGGGTTTAGTGGACCTTTTAAAAATAGTTCAAACATCCAATTAGCATTGCGAGTGATGTACTAGGCTACAGCATATCAGGCAGCCATGTCCCGCCAGCAAGCCTTCAAATGCTGGTTCGATTTTCCATGCCAGACGCTGGGGCAAATTAATCTCAGAAATCTGATAACAGCTCTTCAAAATGTTGGAAAATAGCTGTGTAAGAGGAAATATCAGCTTTGGAGTTGCATCCCATGAAATGATTATATTCTAATTGTGAGCTTTACTGTCAATGTTGAAACTGTGAAAACTGCTGTTTTAAACATATTTAGACACTGAGAGGCAATTCACCATCCACAGTTCAAACTTAGACTTGTGTATGGATTTTAAAAATTTTCCACACAGGTTGTACAGTAAATCGAAGCCAATACTTTTCTGCAAGCCAATACAGAATATGCCACCGGATCAACGACCAGTGTCATGAGTCATGCAGCTGTGAATAACCTGGTGAGGGAGACATAGGTCTGAGGGTAGTTGAAGAGGGTCAAGGATGGTCTTGGGCTCACTGGGCTGGCATGGCACTACAAGCGTGATAGTGCCACCCCCAGTGACAGCAGCAGATGGTGAGAGGGCCCCGGGGAGTTACCCACAGGACTGCTGGGCAGCGAGACAGAGCAGCCATGCACAAAATACAGAGCCACTGATTGGACTTGCATCTTAAGATGGCATAGGCTGAGAGGATGCTGAGAGGAGCAGCGCTTACATGCTTGAGAAGACGTACAATTATGTTAACCCGGTAGTTTCTCTGGACCCTCCACTTAACCAGCAGGGGAGATTGTAGCTTATTAGGTCAGTAAATTTGCATTAGCTGGATTACAATCCTTAAAGAAATTGTAGTTGTCTTGTCAGCAAGCATAATTGTATGATTTCTGATATAGAAGATAATATGCACAAAAATGTATGAAGCATACTGGCGTAATCTGTGCTCCTCATGTGTGATCTGTGCTCCTATACACTGCAAAAATGATCGCACACATGCAAAGAAACAAACAGACATTTTAAAACATTGTGGGAATGTATCAGTTACAATATGTCCATTAAATATGTGAAGCAAAAAAATGCATTGTATCTTATTTTGTGTACATGAATTCTTCAAATAGAAATGGTACATGTTGGGAATTCATGTAGTAAATCAGTGCATTGTAACCACAATATTCTTAATTCATAAAAAAATGCTGGAGACCACAATTTAAAAGGTAATAAAGCAAAATTCAGAAGTGCTTAGATTTCCACAACTGGGGCTTAGCCTTTTGCTGAGACGTCGCCTTTGCTTTATAAGGAGAATCCGGCTTTGCACTCCCTTCAGTGTAAACTGCAGAGGCACATACATCCGGTCAAACTTTCAATTACTTGATATTCTGGGTGCTAAAAGGCACTTTCCCTTCAAGGCCTCAGTAGTTAATCTTACAGCAAGTGCCAGCATTAAGGCAATAATCATGAGACATGTGACAAAAAGCACAAAACCTGTCCCTAAAGGGAAGCGAAAGAAGCCCCTAAGGATTTCTTCCATCAGCTGGTGGGGAATCTAAGACCTTGAAAGTAATATCTTAAACCTCGCTGATCTCAATGCAGTTTTTTGAATTTTGTTTTGATTTATCTGCACATAGCCTGCAGAATATCCTTCCATGTTGTAGAGTATTGTGGTCAAACACTTGTGGATGACTGCTCATTAAATCTGCAGAGAACCCACTGGGCTGAGACGTAATGGCCATTTTCAGTTTCATCTTCTGTTCACTTTTAGGGGGGGGGTTTATATGCAAAGACAGACGCCCAGAAATAAAGCCCACAGAGCAGAATTAACTTTTCATGTATTTCCTCATCATAATCTTGTTGTTTCTTTTTGGTTGTTGCTTGCACAGCCTCAGGCTCTGTTCCTCTTCTGGTGTCTTAATTGCAAATTCATCAAGAATTTAAAGCTATGTAGCCTTCCCTATTCTTGTCACTGCCACTCCATAGCCACCGTGGGGGACTTCAAGGGTATTTAAAACAGCTATTGTGTGTCATAAGATAAGGCAGGAGCAGCTTGGGGAAGACTCACTTTCATCATTGTAGTAGTGCCGGACTTCCTCTTCCAGCTTAGAATCCATCCTTCTTTCACTCTCTCTTTCATGGCTTTATCACTCGAAGGCTAAAGCAGCTCAGGAGAATATAAATGAACAAGGGCTGTAAGATGGTTATAGGGAAAAGGTCGGGACAAAATATCCAAGTGCACACCAGTATTTGGACTTTTACAAGGACTGCTCTGTAATGCTTCACACCACTCAGTTCGGTTGTGTTAATGCAATGTGAAAATTTCCCATTATAGATTTATCCCCCACATCCATGACGAATGGGAATCTTGAGATGTTGAGTTGTGTGTTTTTGTGAGTGTGCATGTGAAATGTATTTTTAGAATTAGTATATCACATAAGATAAGGCTTTTATGAAAAGAGTTTATGTTCAAGCAAAGGTTTTACATCTTGGGAATATGCTAATAATTATTTTTGCTTTCTGGTAGAGAGTTAGAAGAGCACATGGATACCACCATAACCATTATTTCCCTAATCCTGACCCTAACCTTAACCTAACCTTAACCAAGTCTTCACACTGAAATGTAATGATTTTTGTTATGGGGACTTTCTTTTTATCCCATCACAATGGGATTGTGTGAACAGATTTTTGTCCCCACAACATGAGTAATATGTCACAATCATAATACATGCCCACACACAAACAGGAACACATATCAGCATCTTTTTCCTCCCTCATCTCCTCGTGCACACACACATGA